>LDKF01000195.1:29008-110298 GCA_001026735.1 Rotylenchulus reniformis | reverse complement strand
TCATAAAAAGTGTTGAAGAAAACGAAAAGAGTGCTCATGAAAAAGAAAATGCGTGCTCATTGGTACTGTAGCACGTCCGCTAACTTTTGGATCAAAAAAACTTTCGCACAGTATCAAAAATGTAAATAATCTCAAAACCAAGGTGAGTCCTTTATACAAATTAGCAGAGTGGATATACCAAAATTCATCCAATCCAAATGATGCGTGGGTTCAAATCCGAGTGCTATTTGAAAATTATTTTTTTAATGTAAATCAATGAAAAAATCACGATTCTGGCGATTTTCATAAAAATTCTCAAAAAGTAAAATTTGCATAAGAATTCTTTTTGGAATTGACATGACATCAAATTTCAAAGTTTTTACAGGCAACAAGCTCAACACATGGCGATGCGCGCAATTTCTGAAAAAATTTGAAATTTTAAAATTACAATTTTCACTTACGCTTGGATGCGATCCCGGGCGTCCTTGGGGCGGATCCGGATTTTTGGGGCATAATTTTCTGAAAATTTCCTATGAATTTTTGAAATTTAACCCTCTTATTTACCGATAATATTCAACCCAAAAGGGCAAAATTACTCCGCCCGGACCAGCAAAGTTCAGCGAATGTGCCAAAAATGGACTCGAGCCCGGGGCCAATGGGTTGGTTGCCTTGTAGGCTTCCACTGAAAATTATACATTTTATTCATAGGATTTTCGTGAAAATGGTCTTTAGTTTTTCGAAATTTCACAGCGACCAAAATATTTGCACACCTGCCAACTGACAACAGTAGAATGCCTTCTGGCCCTTGGAGTTCATGCACTCTGGCGAGAATAAGTCGTTGTAGCCGGACCCACACTGTTCAATGGCCCAAGCGGTTGCGCGCCTATTTTGGATGTATTTTTGGCTAATTTGGCCTAGGTGTAAGAATTTGCCCTTTAAAGAGAATTTTTCTTTTTTTTTTATCGTTTATTAGAAATTTTCTCTGAAATTGAACATTTTTTGATTTTTTAGTAAAAATTTAAAAAACCGGCGCCATTCTGGATCGTCTCCGGTTGAAACTCGGCAAAGTTCTACCCGTCCCGGCTGAATTTCCGCGACAACATCCGCCAAAGGCTGCACACGGACCTAACTCACACAAGTCATTTATGCTTTAGAGTAGAGTCCTAGCTTGATTAATATTTATGCTTGCTAATCTTTTTGATTTGTCGAATAAGTTTACAAAGCTTTAAATGGGTATCCAAAAAGAATTTAACCAACAATGTAAAGTCATAAAGATCACTGATTGTTTTCTCTTCTATGACCTTTACCCCAAAGCCTAGTTTAGTTGAATTATCTTTTTTATTTCGCCCTTACAGATTACAATATATTTGGATTTTTTTTGGCTAAATAATTTACATATGTTAGCATACCGTATTTCCTGCATTAAGTCCCCCTGCAATTAGTCCCCTCCCTGTAATAGACCCTCCTCTTCCCCTCTGCTGAAGAGGGGTTGAAAAATAAATCTTCTACATTATCCCCTATATTAGGACCTCTGGGTCCTAATATAGGAAATATGGGTGCTAGGTTGTAACTAAAAAAGTGTCAAATGGGGCGCTTCTGATTTTTTAATTTTTCGAACTTCGAACAAAAAGTACGAAATTTTCCAGAAATACCGAAAAATAATGTTTTTAGGGGATATTTCGAACTTTTTGGCCGAATTTCAATAAACTAAAAATAATTAGAAGATAGAGCATAAAATTCTATACAACTTTGCTTTTTATCCTTTTGGTCTAACAAGTCCTACGAAAAAGTTTTAGGCCAAGACTTTGCATTTGGCACTTTTTTTAGTTACGACCTAGCACCGGAAATACAATAGTTAAACATACAAGTTAGCTCATTAGCTTGTTCAACTCTATTCTAACTTCCATTAGGTACCTGTTCCTCCGCTGCATGGACAATTTGTTCTAATTGTTCTCCTCCATTGGTTGTTGACTCGACAATGATCCCAACATGGAAAGCGTCCCCGAACTCGGATGAGGTAACGGCACTGATCGCCTCTTGCTTCTCCTCCTATTAGTTTTGAAAAACAAGTTGTTGGTAAGAATTAGTTTGGATGAGAAAGATATCGCTATTAAAATCTCGGCCTTTCGAGAAGGGATTTGTCGAAATTCTTGCTATCGAACTTTTTTCAAGAAACCCTATTCCAAGACTAAAAGTCTTACATCAGAAAAAAGGAATTTTCTGAAGTAAGACTTTCGAACCAACATCGAAAAAATTCGGGGCTATGTCGGGGGCGAAATATGTCCCAAAGAATTATATATAGACTTAATCGGACCTTAAATTCGTTTTGTTTGCGAAAAAAGAACACAAGATCCCCACATTCGGCGCCCGATCCATTGGCCGGGAATATTGGCATTGAATTTTCCGAGGAATAGGAACAAAAAACAAATATTAGAAATAAATAATAAATTAAACCGACCGATGCAATGAATCGACCGATAGATTAATTATGAGTTTTGTGTCATTCGGATTTTTACGATCGGACGGATGATAAGAGAACAGTTGGCGCGTGATAATTATGCAATAAAAATAAGTACATTTATGTAAGGGTGGAATTGTAATTTTTAGTTTATAATTATTTAAATTTGACAATTTATTTGAAATAAAGATTAATTGACCAGAGATTAATTTTATGCTTTGGTCAACTTTAAAATGGTTTGAAATAAGCTTTGATACATTCTCCTTCTCTGTTCGTTAAAAATACTTTTTCATGAGGTATAAAAATTTTCAGAAAATTTTTTTAAAGCAAAGTATTGAACATTAAGGTTGTCGCAAAAGAATGATTTTTTCGCAGAAGAAGAACCCGAATGATCACTTTTTCCTAAATAATTTCCAGTCTGAAGCAAGATCGGCCCTAAAAACCCATTAATTGGATCGTTTGATTTAATGCCGAGAAAAATTCTCTATATGAACTTTCTCTATTCACTTTTGCTTTGTTCACTTTTTTGTTTTTCCATTTCTCTGTTACTTCATTGAAATTGATTCAACGCAATTCAATCGACGCCCAATTTCTGTCTTTATTTTTGTACGAATCCCTCTTAGGAAAGGAGAGATGACTGACTATCCCATTTTCCTTTCCTTCTTTCCATCCTTGGCCATTCCGATGTTTTGTGTCTTTACACCACTGCCTTTTTCCCAGCAGCAGATGTTTCCCCTCCACCGATCCATCGTCGATCTTCGCATTCACTTTTTCATATTGTTCATCTTCATCTGACCATCGACGAAATAAAATTTTGAAAAAAACATTGTTCGATCCCTCCTTAAAACCTAACCCGACCTTTTACATAAGGTCTCAAATTTTATTTGTCCGGGTTAGGGTTCATCCTTATCTGACCGAATCCGGGTTAGGGTTCGGGTTTTTGGCTCTTTCCCTTCGCGCTTTTCTGTTTCTTCAACCTTTCCCCTGTTATTTTCCCTTTACTCGGTCTTAAATTATTTCTCGGATTCAATCCCGCGTGTCTTCCACTCTTCACGCTCGAACTTGAACCCATGAAGAGTTCTTCAATTTTCCCCTTCCATGGTGACCTTTAGCAGCAAAACGAGATCCATCTACTATGTTTATAATTAGCTTAAAAATCCAAAAATTCAATTTATTTTTTATTCCTCATGATTATGATGCGGAAGGAAGCATGTTGCATTAAAAATATATTGCTGTCTGACTTTTTTCCACTACTCGCGCATTTTCCTCTACCGCTTATAAGGAGAAATTCGCTTCAAATTCACGATAGTCCAAAACTAGTTAATCAGTTCATTCCCAATTTTCATTTTACTCCCCAACTCCTCTACTCGTTTTTCTATACTTTTCTGCCCATCTCTCGCCTATTGGCCACAACCCTTTGGCAATTGTCCCATTTTGCCCCCGACGATCCATTTAATTGCCATTCCTTGTCCTCCCCACTGTATAAATATTTATTAATCCAGTCTCGAATTGATCGGGAACAAAGGCAAAAAGAACCGGATCCTACACCAGCGCAGAATGTAGGCCATCCGGAATCCCCTCCGCCGGACGGACTCGAAAAATCCACCTCAAGGGAATTCCCGAGGGGATCTTCGGGGCTTCGATTTGGCTTTAAGGGTTCGGTCTCTCCACTCCTTTAGCGGAATCTTACCAGCCTTCATAGAACGCAAGAGTCAATCAGTTCTATGACAAAGGTAAGTACGTACATACGTGTTTACTGTTTATTCTAATTTTACAATAATTTTTGGGTCTAAATTTGTTTTTTTTNTTGTACTTTTTTTTATTTTTCTCAAGCTTTCAAGCCTAAGGCAATTCTTCATATCAGAAATTTGTATTTCCCAAATCACTCATTCTTCTGCCCAATTTGATATACCTAATCATTCTTTGCAATGTAAGTTAAGTCCAAAGGTCACCATGATACATGGTGCTGAAAAGGAGTTATCGCTTAATATATCTATAAAATGGACAATTATTGCATTGAGCAACAATGTCTCTTTTGCATCCGTCAAAAAAGATTTTTTTGATTGATATAATACATATTGTCTATATTGGTATTCATATACATTTCATTTGCGCATATTATTTCTTCGCCTTAACATGTTGAGTTCATTCGGACCGAAGCATATCATTACCGCCCGCGCTAGAAAAAATGATTATTACTTTTTCAGGTAAAGCCTAGAAAATGAATTTGGTGTCAAAAAATAGCCTTAAATGTCTGCTATAAATTCCCAAGAACAACTATCCGATTTGGCCAAGTAGAAAAAAAGTTACGGCCAAGTTAAGCCATAAAATTGTGGTTTTGGCCAAAGGTCTGTCCATAACTTTTTTTTCCTATTTGGCTAAACGAGAACTTTTCTTGCAAATTTATAGCAGAAATTTATGGCTATCTTTTCACACCAACATTTCTCTAGGTTTTACATGAAGGAGTTATTTTTCTAGCGCGGAGGAGAAACGACCCGGGGGATGAAGTGTACATTCGTTCAACCTTTATTTCGCCTAAAATTAAATCACCTATCGCTTTTGCCAATCAATTAGCATTCCATAACTCACAATAGACCTTATTATAATATAGCGGCTATATTAAAAATTTACATTATTGTCATTACTCCAAAATCCAAATGGTTCTCCTATCATTTGTCTCAAAAGATGCTACACATTACAATTTTTATTTTTTTTAATTTGTAGCTTCGTTTTCCCCTTTCCCTGCTCTTTCTTTCAGCAAATGTCGTCGTATTTCCCCCAAAATCCTCCATCCATTCAACAACAACAGCAGCAGTTGGTTGGGTCGTTCCGCAAGAAGTTGACAATCTGCAACACATGGTTGTTGCAGGGCAAGTGTCCGCGGGCGGAACAGTGTTGGTATGCGCACGGCATCAACGAACTCCAAGATGGCAGAGCAGCAACAACGGCAGAAAATCAGCGCGGAAATGGGTGAGCGAAAGGCACGGGAACGGGAACTGAATGAATGACTTTTAATGCGCCGAAACAGGACATTTCAGTCTCAGGACCAGAAAAAGATTATAACTAAACAACAGTTTAAACGCAACCTAGAAAAACGAGTTTGGTGTCAATAGATAGGTCTAAATAATTGCTATAAAATTGCAAAAAACATCCTGCTGAATGGCCAAGTAGAAAAAATAATACCGGTTTAGAAACCGGGTTAAGTGCTAAAATTACGAATTAAACCGGTATTACGATAAACCGGTTATACTTACTACTTTTTTGTAAATTTATGCAGACATTAGTTATTATCTACGGCATCAAATTCATTTTTAGGTTGCGCTTGAGCTGACTTACAATCATTTTTCTAGCTCGGAACTGAGACGGCCTGTTTCGACAAAAAACAGCCATCTTGGAATTTAGGAACATTTAATCCAATGACACTGAAGATGCTAACAAAATTCTAATTTCTAAAAAATTGATATGTAACAAAACACCACCAACAAAATCCAAACCTATATATTTAAATACCCAAAAATTTCTAAATTAAAAAAATAAAATATAGAAAAATGAACGATAATATGCATGGCCATAAGGTTATCGGCCTTTTTCCCAATTAAAAATAAATCCATGGCCATAAGGTAAAATAAAGTATAGAAAAGTGATCGGCCTTTTTTCCAATTAAAATAATGATTTCAAATAAATAAAAAACAAACAAACAATAAATAAAATGTTAAAAAATAAAGTATACTTTCCAAAATTAATTAAGATAAAAATTATAAAATAAAAATTTGAGAGAAATATATTAAATGAATCCCATTCAATGTAAAAATAAATAAAAATCAATATAAAAATTGAAAAAATATATGTAACAAAGTTAAATTTAATAAAAATATGTTAGAACAAAATTTGGAAAATATTCAAAATCAAAAAAACTTTGATAAATAAACTAAAAATTAATTATTCAAAGAAATAAAAAAAAATATATAAATTATATTAATTAAAATAATCCGCCTTCAGCCACCCCCTCCCTTTTCCTCACTCCTCTTCCGGAAATTCGTCCCCTCCGCCCACCCATTTCTTCTTTGGAAGTACCAGTTGTGCCAACATCAGATCCAAACGCAAGTTCGGCCACCAAAAAGTGAGTCATTAATCCGTAATTGTTAGAGTCCAAACACGAACTTCACGAGGTTCTTGCTCGTTCTTCTAGGTTTTTACTGACATGAGCAAAACACGACCCGAACTTTTCACGAAGTTTTAGCTCGTGACTTCGTTTGTTCAGGTACTCTCCTAATTTTGGTTCGTGGTTTTGGTTTGTGTTTTTCGAAAATTTCGAACTCTAATAATTACGGCCAACCCTGTCCTTGTCCTGCTCATCCTTCCCCAACATACAAATTTTACTTTTTTTTTAAAGGAAGAGAATTTTGCCGGAGAAAGGGGAGATGAACCGCAGATGGAGGAAGGGGAACTTTTGCCAGAGGAAGAGGAGTTGAACAGGGGAGTTGGTCTGCTGAAGGAGGAGACCAAGCAGGACGACGAAGAGGAGGAGCAGGAACAGCACATTCAGCTGATGGTGCTGGACTCCAATGTACATAAATGGAAGCTGGGGCATCCTATCATTTGGGCAGTGATCAGCTGGGCAGTAAAAAATTTTAACAAAATCAAGTTCCATGAAAATTTCTAAAATGTGAAGTCAATAAAATTTTTTGAAAAATCCCAGGCCTGTGAAATTTAAAAATATTGAGCCCTATGAAAATTTTTGACAAAAAGTTGAGGCCTGAAAATCTTATCGATCCGAAGCTTTTTTTTTGAAAAATATTAAGCCTGTGCAATATTAATGAAATTAAGTTCTATAATTTTTTTTATTTAATAATAAAAGAGGCCTGTGAAAATTTTCGGAATATCAGAGGCCTATATAAATCAGAATTTTTCCAAAAATCAGATGACGTTGATCTTTGAATTTTACCAGAATACATAATTGTTCGAAATTTGAAATTTTTAAAGGAATTTTTACAATTAAAGGGGCCAAAAGATAATACATAAAATCTGCATACGATTTTTTCCAGCACCTTATCATTTTGGCAATGATCACATGGAAGGTGAAATTGTTGAATAGAAAAAATTGATATGCATTTCCAAAATAATTTTTCGGTATTCATCTTGTAGGGGATGGAAGGGCCTGGTTTACCAAGAATTTTTTTATGAAAATAAATGATGAAAAATCGAAGTCCGTGAAGTTTTTTACTTGAGGTCTGTGAACTTTTTCTCAAGGCTTGTGAAATTTTTTAAGACCTAGTTTTATGAAAATTTTTTAAAATTTGGTTAATAAGTATGTACAAAAGCACCAAAAATAATAAATGCTATTTTGTTTTTTCTATTTTTTTGGATTTTCAATTTTCTTGATTTTTTTACTGCCCAAGTGATCACTGCCCAAATGATCGGCTCCCGAAGCGGGATATTGTCAGATCAGAACATTGGCATTTCCAGGATTCCAACGGCATTTTCTGCAAAGTCGACCGGCACAAACCCTTGCGCATCCTGCACAAGAAAATCGCCGAAATGATCAACATGAAGGTGAGGAACAACCCAAACATGTATGTATATGTTGTAGCCGATATCGAATTTCATCGGTTAGCCGAAATCGAAATCGATTCCCTGATCCAACATTGTCAAACATTTGCTAAACATGGAAACGAAAACCAAACAACACCATTAGCTTGGGGAGTATACAACACGTCCTAAATTTTCAAATCATTTAGTTCATCCGACATAATCAAAAACATCATCCAACATTTTAGTCAATGTTTTGATGTTTGGATGATGTTTTGACCATATTAGGATGAAACAAGGGTCTTGAATTGTTTTAGAATTTTGTTGTAGACCCACCAATCTGATGATTTATTGTGTGTTTTTCGAATTTTGCATTTAAAAGTGCCATGCTTGGAAATGTTCATGAATTCGGATATCGGCTTCAACATCGATGGGGGGCGTTTCAACATGGCCCTTTCGGTGTGGAGACTAGAAAATTGCTTACTAAGCTTAGGCGAAATCTAGAAAAAGAGTTCTTGATGTCAAATGATAGGCCTAAATGTCTTCTACAAATTTGCAAAAAAGCTCATCCAGGTTGGCCAGGTAAAGTTATGACCACATCTTTGACCCAAACCACGATGTTGTGGCTTAATTTGACCATCTTTTTTTTTGTATTTAGCCAATTCGGTTGGTCTCTAACATTTTTATAGCAGACATTCAGGTCTATCTTTTGATAGCAAATTGTTTCTCTAAATTGCTTTAAGCTGAGTTATAAGCAATTTTCTAGTCTCCACACCGAAACGGCCACACTGAAACGTCCTGTTTCGTGCAACACCATTCTTCCTTCTTCCTTAAATTCTCTTACAGATCAACGAATTTGGCCTGCTGTTCAATGCCTTGCCGGTGAAGGGTAACCAAACTCCCGCACAATTGAAGATGAAAAACAACGACATTCTTCGGGTACGGCCAAAATTGCCAAAGCACATGGTCCCCATATCCCAAGTTAAATTCCAACCTCAAATTTCAGATTCGCCCTGTTGTGGACTGTTTCTGATCGATGAGCATGTATTTTTATTTCACATTTTACTTCTGCAAATCAATCTTTCGACATGTTGTAAAATTTTTTACCTAAAATAAATGAAATGCATTGATTAATTTCAGGTTCATAAATGTACTCTTATGACTTTCAAGATGTCCTCCTGAAAGTTCATATTTTTGCCCCATAACTTCTTCAAAAAATATTAATCAGTTTAGTTATTGGAAAAATAAATATTTCTAAAAAATTTACTACGCTCTTTTTTACCCATCTTAGGTCAACTCATTCATTTTTTCACCCCTTTTTAGTACTTTTGTGTTTCTTCACTTACTTTACATGTTGATTAGGATAATTTCCCATCATTAACCCCATCAACAAAAGTGCTTTCTCTCTATCCTTCCTGGGCAGGGAGAGGGAGAGATTAAGTCTGCCTTTCCCTCCAAATTCCTCGATCACGAAATTATCCTCTGCATTCTGTGCATGCCAGCGTGCAACCTTGCAGATTGCACTGTGACGCGTGCAATTCCCTATTTTTTCTCTTTCTCTCTCAACTACCACTTTTTAGCTCGCTCTCTCGCTTCCCTGATCACTCTAATAAGCCCATTCTTCCCTCCGATCAGCAGATCCGGTCTGTCTTCCTCCGATCATCGGCGGACATCATTCCTTCTGCAAACCCTCAAACTGGTTACCCCTTCCTTATTTTGCTTTTTGTGGCTAATTCCATCCCTCCCCCTTGGGGCCCACTTTATAGCTGGAGCTCGATGAACCCAAAATTGCTTTCAATCAGATACACTCTCAAAGGAACCTCGATTTCTTATAATCTACAAATTATTCAAATATTTTCATTATTAAATTTTGGATGTTTTTACTCATCTGAACTCAACATACCTTATATTATAATAATAAAATTTTTTCATTTTGGGGTTTTCAATCAAAAATTTTTAAAATATTTTCTTTCGGAGAAATTTAGCCATGAAAGTTGAATCGGAATCCCGTGAAGCGGCCTATCGCTTTGTGGTAATGTGTGTTGGCACCAAATTTTTCTAATTCAAATATTCCCCTAAGGTCTACACGGCCGTGTCCTTTTCTTTGGCCGCCATTTTGGCCGTGTTCATCACCCTCCCCCTGGTCAACCAGTACATTGCCAGTGTTCATCTGCGTGTTCAGCATGAAATGGACTTTTGCAAAGTGCGAATTATGCCGAATTAATTAATTTTTTATTCTGATCCTCTGCTTCTTCCAGCTATCGGCCCATGAAGTGATGATGGAGATGAGTGAGTTCCACTCCGCCGAGCAGGATCAGGACCCGCAGGAGATGATGATGTCCTCCCTGTTAGCCGAGCTAAACGGAGGAGGAGGAATGGGTTCCATTGGCAATGGCACCCGATTCCGGCGTCAGGCACCGCCCGATAGGATGCAATGCAAGGGTAAGCATAATTTTTTTTTTAATTTTGTATATGATGTAGAATCTTAAAATAGATTGAAAATCGCCAATTTCCCAATTTTAATTTTATTAGCCATTTAGGTGTTTCTTTTTTCTCTTAAATAGGCCTTTTAGCACCATTTTATGGATTTATACTCTATAGACCATGGAATCCTTCTATAGGGAAATCATTTGGTAAATTAAGAGAAGTGAGAAAATTAACTAATCAAAAATCCATGTTTCAGCGATCAGATTTAGGGCTCATCAAAAGTTTAATTTTTCTTTAAGGTTGTTGTATTCCTGGATTGCCCGGTCCCCCGGGTCCACATGGTCGGAATGGATTGCCTGGCCGTCCAGGAGCTCCGGGTGCTCCTGGCTTCCCTGGACGTCCACCAGCGTAACATTCAAAGATTTTTTATTTAGAAATTCAAAAATTTCAGCGCTTGCGAGGAGATTACCCAGCCACCGTGCATTGCGTGCCCTCCGGGCCAACCCGGACCCCCGGGACCTCCTGGCGACCACGGCAATCCGGGTCCACCCGGGAATCCGGGACGCCCCGGAAACGACGGAACCCCAGGTAAAAACGGAAATTTCAACAATTAAAAATTATAAAAGACCCCTTTATAATACATAATAAGAAATCGAATCTATTTTTGCTTGTAATAATTCCAATTTTAAGTGTAGTTTAGCTCGAAAGAGGATATGGTTTATGATGATAAGCTATAAAGCTATCTAATCATTTTGATATTTTATTTTAGTACGACTCCGATCAGTAATAATTTTTAGCATATTGCCAGGAATAAAAAAATTAAGGAATCCCATAATTTCAGGCCCTCAGGGTCCACCGGGCCAACAGGGAGAGAATGGAGAACCTGGCCGAGAAGGAGCTCGTGGAGAGCCAGGACGACCAGCAATTTCCACTCCGGCACTGCCCGGCGACGCGGGGTCACCCGGGGAACCGGTAAAAACAATTTGATTTTCAAATTAAAATATTACCGTATAAACATTTTATAAAATTCCTCGGTCATTGATTTTTTTGATGTTAGAAATTGGAAATAAATTGAAGAAAGATTCAAAGAATTTTCTGAAAATTTCGAAATCCCCATTTTAGGGCCCCGCTGGACTTCCCGGAGAGCAAGGCGAACCCGGAAGACCCGGAGGTGAAGGACTTCCAGGCCCGCAAGGTGCTCCCGGCGCTCCTGGGCCGCCCGGGCCCCCTGGTAGACCAGGCGAACTTGGACAACCTGGGCATCCGGTAAACTAAAAAATCGAAAAAAATGTTGAAAAATGAAAAATTCGACTTCCAGGGACCCCCTGGTGAGCGCGGCATTTGTCCCAAATATTGCGCGCTTGATGGAGGCGTGTTCTTCGAGGACGGAACTCGACGTTAACCAACTGGCCCAAAAAGACAAAAGGCATTCTTGCTACGAAGTATTGGAGTTCGATATTTTGAGAATCCGATGTATGAAACCGATTTTTTTTTGCATAAAAGGAACAATTTCTGGTTAGATTCTTACCATACATGGTAATCTTTACCTGTGCATTTGCATTTTTGCAAAATAATCAAATATTGCGAATTTTTGTAATGGTCTTTGCACCAGTTGCTAAATGTCATTTTATCCCAAAAATGCCTTAAATTTATTTTTATTGAAAAATGCCCCAAGTTTTGTTGGAGGTTTGTGTTGATAGTGCCGATGGGCTTTTGGCAGCGATCAGGGGCGGTGCCGATCGGATCGAACTGTGCTCGGCTCTTGATCTCGGCGGTCTCACCCCTAGCAATGGTAAATGACTGTCCCATTTATTGTTTATTTATGAATTTTTATAAATAAGAAATTTCTTGTTTAAATAGTAGATGGAATACTCTAGCTAATAAGAATAAATGATGAAAATAGCCGAAATTAAAAAAAATAACATTAATAGTAGGACCATCGAATAAGCGAGTAAGAAATTGGCAAGCCAAATATATATCTAACCATTCCCTCCTCCAGTTTTTTTTCGTTTTATTTATTGCATTGACACAAAAAGTGTCAAAATTTCTTTTAAGAATTTTAAAAACCTTCTTTAAAATATTCATACTCACCTGTCAGTTTTTAAAGGTTAGTTAGTTTATCTTTAAAATTTTTCTGTAAAGGATTGATCTCCTTGGCCTCTTCCCTGTCTGCTTCAATTCCTGTCTATGCCATGATCAGGCCCCGATCAGGGGATTTCATCTATTCCGAGGCAGAGGTTTAGGTTTAGAATTTTTGCAATTTCAAAGAAAACATAATTTCCAGGTCCAAACTATGGAATTGGACATTGAAACTGTGGCCAAAGCAGGACTGGCTGGCATTGTTTGCGGGGCTAACAATCTGGATGGAACACTGGACAAAGTGATTTTGGCACGATTGATGGACAGGGCCAAGGTCAATCTTGTACATTTTGAGAAGTTCGGATTGATCACTCAAGAAATTCCGAGTTTGCCAATCTATTCCCTGATCAGAAGCTTGGCCTTGGCTCAACTTTGCATCGCTCTTTTGATTTGGTCCCCGAGTTGGGCGGAGCAATACAAACTGCTGTGGAGTTGGGCTTTGAACGGATACTCACCTCCGGTTGCTTTTTATTGTTTATTTTTCTCTTTAAATATTTTATTGTAAGAATTCAGGCCGTACTCTTCAGGCAATTCCTTATGGGCTTCCTGACATTACCAAATCAGTGACTCTGGCCTCCGATCGGATCAGCATAATGCCCGGCGCCGGGATTCGTCCTGAAATTGTCGGGAAGATGTTCGAGATCATACCGGGTTAGTTCCAAACATCTAGGGGTCTATTTGTCGGATTTCATGATTTTTTTCCATCAAATTGCATATAGGAAAAATATATAAAATTCTTCGATTTATGAACAATATAAACTAATCTACACAGCTCCATTGCAGTTAGGTCAGATCAAAATTCATGGAAACACCGAAATTGGTGCTTGCCCGTTATATAAAAAGTGCAAATCCACCAAATGCAAATTTTGCTAAAAAATTCATTTAATACTACGAAATGACTAAGGAGACAGAATTCCTAAGATGATACACCAATTAAAATAAATAAATAAATAAAATTTAAAAAAAAATTATCAGATGCTTTTGAAAATTTATTTGATTATATTTTGAGAAAATTTATAACCCCTGAAAGATTAATTTCCACGAAACTTCGACCGAACCCTTTCCCTTAGAGTGTTAAAATTTTAATATCTTCTTAGGAATTCCGTCTCCTTAGTCATTTCTTATATTAAATGAATTTAATTTGCATTTGGCGGATTTGCACTTTTTTATATAACGCGCAAGCACATGGAAAATTTAACAAAAATTTCGAAATAATTATGGATATGCAAAAATATGCATTATGAACATAAAAGAGTCCATGACAATTCGGCACCAGAGCCTATAACTCATATCAGCCCAAAAGTAACCTAAAGAAACGAGATTAGTGTGATTAAAATTTGTTACAAAATCGACTCAATCCCAAAGCGAATTGGTCCACCATAAAAATGGCCAAAATAATCATACGTTTTGGCCAATTCTAGAAAATATGTGTATTTGGCCATATTTTTTCCCACTGGATTGAATTTAATGGTCTTGGCCTATTTTGTAGATAATCGAAAACCCGTTTCTCTAGGTTTCATTTGAACCGAGTTGTAGATCGAATTGTCGTGACACCCATAAAAAGATGCGAAATTTGGTCCAATTACAAACAAAATATTAAAAAAATGGTAAAAAGGCGTGAAAATTGGGGGATTTAAAATCGAAAACAAAATATGGAACTTCTATGGTGATATTGCTTTTTTTATTTCTGATTTCTTTTCCAGGAATTAGGGAAGTGCACTCTTCGTGTTCCACGGAAGAAAATGTTCCAGAAAATCGCGCCAAAAAACTGGCAAAATTGGGATTCACGCGGAAAGATGAAAAGACCAGGAAAAGGACCAATGAGGGGGAAGTTCGAAGGATGAAGGCCAAATTGAAGGAATTCTTCTAATTTCATGTATTTAATTCGCATTTCTTAATGGTAAAAATTTCAATAAAATTCCCGAAAATGGGCTATAAAATGAAAATATTCCATATCCATACCCAGCCATCAGAAATATCCTTTCACATATTAGTTGGTGCTAGGCCTTAAAAAACCGCCACGAGCTATAGTCTGGCCAAAAAAACTCCCTAGCCCCATTTTAGTCGTGATTATCCCATTTATTGTGACTGATAAACAAATCTTTTCAAAATGCCAATGGATTTAATGGTACATTTGCTGACTTGTGAGTTTACATTATTGTTTGAGCAGAGGACGAGCATTTTATCCTGGGATTTTTCACCCTGGGGATATTTTATCAACTCAACACTGTTTCTCTCTTAATAAACTTTTCATTTTCCTGCTAATCAACCTGATCAGAATATTTTTAGGGTAATTTTTTAATTGAAATTTTTACCCGAAATTAATTCTTAAAAGATAATTGGCCGAACTTGATCATAAACAACCTTTTTCTCTTTTGATAAGTAAGTATCTTAGCATGTACGAATGGTGTTTCTTGTGCTTTCAAAGTTGGTAACACATTTATACATCCTCCACATTTTTTTCGACATATCCCAAATATCAATTCTCTGATTTTTTGTTGTAAGTGGTTGATTTCCGGTTTTCTTGGCCCTCGAAAAATGAGTTTAAACCCGAAGAATCGGGTCATTGGGATGGGTTCTTCCCAATTTCTCTCGCTCTCCTTCCCCTTTGGCGTAGTTTGTTTGTTTGCTGACATTGGTCCTTATTTAGTAATCATCGGCCAAATCAATTTTCTTCCTTCCTCCTCGCGCACAAATCGTTTGTCCAATCAAAATTCCATCAGTGACGAATGAAAGTTCTCTTCCAGCCAATTTTTTAGGAAAAAATTTTTTTTAGAAAAAATTGGAACAACCCAGATTTATGATGGGTTGGCGACAATTGATCATTTTTGCCAATGTTCTGTTCAACGTTTGTATGGCCCAAAAGAACAGGTTGGTGGTTGAGTTCAAGGATTTTATTAAAAAATAAATAAAAATTGAAAACCACAGATTGTACATTTATTTTTTCATTTGTTTAATAAGTGAAAATTTCAAATTCACCTGGTATATTTAATTAATACACCAAGGCTTTGTTCCAAAATTCCACCAAAAATATCATTTTTCCCCTAATTTACTCAATTTTCAAATGCCCAATTTTTGCTTTAAGCTCCATGATCGCGGCATTAACCAACAAAAACAGCATAAAAACCCTGTTGGATGGTGTGGGAAATAATGACAACTCAACAATTGTTCAAGCGGACAATTACGTATGGCGAACAGAAATGATCGTTGTAGTCGCGATTTTGACGTGAGTTGATGGGGATAGTTTTGGTTTGGGAGAAATAATTAACATAAAAAATTATTAAAAAAAAGAAACAGCGACGAACTCGACACTTGGGGGGACCAATATATCAATAGTTATAATTCTTTTTCAGATATAATTCTAGAAAAAAGCTAAAAAATTAACTCAAAATAACCCACGCCATTTGAATTGGCCCACTTCAAAAAATCACGGCCAAAATCCTTCATTTTGCCCGAATTTCAAAAATATCCGTTGGCCATAACATTATTTGTAGTGGGCAATAAAATTAGCTTATCCTTCTTTCATATCCTTCTTTCATCTGATTCTTTTTTGGCAATAAGTTAGTTTCTCTAGCTTATGGTTGATCCTAGCTATATATTGGTCCCCAAACATCGCATCATGGTTTTGGGCTCTGGTTTTGGACTTACTTTTTAATATCTGCTTGTTCCTTTTACAGCATCGGCTTTGCCGTGTCCATTCTTCTGACCACTTGGATCTGCTGCTGTTTTTGGCGTGATTGCGAATGTTTTGATGCTTTATTAGGATTATTTTATTGAACTAAATCAGTGATCAATCGGGCCAACAGTCAAATATCTCAAAATGTATACCGTATTTCTTTGGGTTTTATTTTTCAAACCTCCGCAAGGGGAGGTCTTATTTTTTTAATTTACAAGTTAGAGGAAATACGGTATCTTTTTAAAAAATGTATGGATTTTGGATTTATTCTTTTTCAATTTTGAGCATTTAATAAATACTCTAAAAGATTGTTCGACTGTGAGCTGCATTAATTATTTTTAATAAATATTGTCATGAAAATGCTGATAGGAAAATCCAAAAGTATCAATGGAGCTTTTGTCCAAAAGTATCAATGGCGTAGTTTCCCAAATTAATCATTATAAGCAGAAAATTATAAATAATATTTAAAATTTCTTCAGCTCATGTGTAATAAATAAAAAAATTAGGAAGTTGAAAGAAAAATATTTTCAAAAAAATATTTATTTTTACTACTCAAATATTTCCAAAAATTTATTTATTTATTTTTCTCAAAACCTCCTATCCGCGAAATTACACATTTTATTATTTTTAAATAATAAAAATAATAAATAAGTGTATAATTATGTTAATAGATTTAAAACAACTCTCTATCTGAAATAAATAGGGCCCGGATTTTTAGTTTGTAAACTATTTTTGCTGAATATTTTATGGCCAAAAATGCATAGAAAATATGTTCCTAATGTTGTTTGATGCATTTTCGAGTGATTTTTTGTCAATTAATTCCAACTATTTCAAGTTTTTAGCAACTAAAAATCCAAGTCTAGAAATGAATATATCTTTCCACAAATATCAGTTTATGAAAGTATTATAAAATGAAATTTCTTGAAATGAAAACATTTCTGTGAGAAAAGATCATTGTCTGGGAGAACAGGATCCAAATTATTTTTCAGTTATTTTACATGAGAGTTTATAAATTTCTTTAATTTTTTTCATTTGAATATTATTTATAATTTTCTGCAAATTCCAGATAATTAATTTAGGATTTTTGTCGAAACTCCGCCATTGATACTTTTGGACAAATGACTCGGCACGGAAAATTCTCATGCTACCTATACATAGATAATTTATAGTATATAAAGTCATTTTAATTTATTAAAAATCAAATAATAAAGAAATTTTTTAAAAAGAGGACCATACAAGACCAATTCGATTCCGATGCTAATATTTTCCACCGTTTCCCGCCTAAAAATATTCAAAAGCATTTGTTGAAAAGTAAATTTACCAAAAATCTATTGAGAGAAACAAATTTATAAAATTATTCTGAAATATTCGCTCTAAAATTAGTAATTTAATTAATTAGTTCGCAGGGAATAAAATCCGCATTTCTGTCATTTTTGGTTAGTTTTGACTGATTTTATTCGCTGTTTGTGAGTTAAGGCCATGAATTACACTAAAAGACCCATTAAAACACCCAAACACACCTTACTCCTTGTTTTCGATTTTTTAAAAATTATTATTCCAAGTCAATCGAATTTGTTTGTTAAAAACTTTATTTATTATAACTGCATGAAATTTAAAGGGTCGTTTGGGCGCCGCCGTTTGGGCGCCAGCGATAATAATCTGGTCATAACTTTTTTATAAAAACGCAGATTTTTGAGATCTTGGTATGAATAGATAGCTCTAAATGTCTACTACAAAAATGTAAGAACCACCATCCGAATTGGCTACGTAGAAAATAAGTTATGACCAGATCTTTGGCCAAAACTATGATTTTATGGTTTAACTTGGCCATAACTTATTTTCTACCTGGCCAATTCGGATGGTGGTTTTTACATTTTTGTAGTAGACATTCAGAGCTATCTATTCATACCAAGAACTCAAAAATCTGCTTTATCAGAAAAAAAAATTATGACCAGTTTATTATCGCTGGCGCCCAAACGACCCCGACAGTCCAGGTATACCCGCGGCCACCCAATATTATAGAAGTATGACGGGTATGAAACGGGTACGGGAATAGTACAAAAAAAGAAATGTAGACACTGGGATTTTCTCAACCCTTTTCCAAATTCACTTGAAGATCGGAATATAAACACTTTATCTCGCACACAAAACAATACAAACGCACGACTCGCTCGATCCTTACCAAATCGGACGAGTGAGGAAAGAATGAATGAAAAGCGAGGGGAAAAATCAGAGGGGACAAAACATCGAAATGGGGGAATACGCCAAAATGAAATTCAAATACACAGAGCAAAGGGTCAAAGAAATGTCAGATCACATTTTTTCCCTACACGGGTGTTTAAACACAACGGAACCATTCAAAGTTTTGGCACCAATGGCACTATTTTCACCAATGGGACACAGACCAGTGATGGTGGATCTCTATGGAACAGTCTGAGCTCGCTCTTAAAAGTGATCTTCATCGTAGCGTAAGTATTTTTTTAACATTTTCTGTAAAACCCAAAAAAATATTTATTCATTTTAACCTTTTTTTTTGGGGGGGGGGCGAATTATTTTTAGAGATTTTTAAAAATCAGTTAATTTTTAAAGAATTATTTTTATTTTGCAGACTCCTATAAGGAAGATTAGAAGAAAGTTTTTGGCTCTTTTATGGTTTACCACCCACAAATTCAAAATACAAAAAAGTGTGACTTAGGAAACAAAAAAATCAAAAACTTTAAAAGCAAATAATATACGCGGAATTTTTATGCCGATGCTTTAGGCTTTTTTTAATTTCCTTAAGTATTTTTGAAATTTTCGGGAAAAGACAGATTTCCAAAAATTGAAATTTAAATTTTTTTAAGAATCATTATAAACCAAAGACTAAGTTTCCTTGTAAACTTTTGCATACCTATTTTTACTTTTATACTTTCGGCTTACATAGAACGGAACTAAAAAAACTTGGTTTTGGGAATGTTAATGGCATAAGGCATAACCCTTTGAATTTGTAAGGGATAAGCCATAAAAGAGCCAAGTTTTTTTTGTTTGAATTGATATTTTTTTATTATAATTTACGGCCTTGAAATTTAGGAATTGGGATTTCTTTTATTTTTTTGAACCAATTTGACTTGAAAGATTTATAGATTTATTTTTTTCGTTCAAGATTCAATTCCCATGTCCATCCTTGTCTATTACTGTTGCTGGGCAAATTTACAATTGAATTTCAATGTACTATGTTTGCATCTATCTTTTTAAAATAGTTCAAATTTTAATGGATTTCCTCTTATAAAAAAGTCTTGGCAAAAAATCACTCGGCTAAAATAAATTTTCAAATTTTTAAATGACTATGGCATGCGTGGGAATTACCACTCTTAATGGGCCTTATTTAAGACCCAACACATTTGGAAAAAATATATTTTTGAAAATATAAAAAAGTGAGATCGTGGCAGCTCAATGTTCTCCTCCTCATCAGTCACGGTTTGGCGCAATCGCTTCGTTCTCTATTTTCGCTGTCCTTTGGGCCAAAACATCGTCGACATAGACGATTTTTAACAAAATCCACGATGTCATCCCAGAAGAGCACCAGGAAAATTAAGATGTTCACACCGGCCAACATGCACAAAAAACTGGGAAGACGGAAAGCGATGTATTGAATCGAGTTAGCGGTTTTACTAAAGCTAACCGATATTAGCGATTTGCTTTAAATTTGATTGACCCATTTATGTAGTGTTTTTTTTTAGGAAAATTCCAAATACTTGCAGAAATCATTTCAGAACGGTCCAAAGTCCGGAAATTCATGTTGCATTTTTAGATATTCTTTAATATTTTTAATAGATCTCTAATTTTGGCCATGGTAGAGATAATTGTTATGTTTTGGCAGGGAATACTCTGTATGTTTTCAGGCATACGTATGTTTAATACAAATTGATAGAATGGGATGAAATGGAATTGGGTATGCATCAACATAGGTACATAAGTTTTCTTGGTAAAGGATATTAAAATGCCAATCCTGGTATTTTTATGGGGGGTTTAGCCTATTATAGCATATTGTATTTCTTATTCGTTCCTTTTTTCCCGATTACCTGTAGGATCATCTCAATTTGGCTTTCCATTGTAATTTATTTTTATTTCCCTATTTCTGAGAATTTAAGAATTTAACAATCATTGAGAGACTCATTGAGAGAATAACATTGAGAGACTCACATCACAATGCCCATGGTGTCGGATGGTCCCCCGGAATTACCGTAGCGACCATTGTATCCCCATGAGCTCGATCCATATCCACTTCCGTCTCCACGGCCTCCCCCACGTCCTCCGCGGGGAGCAATGACGACATGAAGTGCCGACAGCCAAAGTGCCAAAAATAAAATGAAAAACGATGGCAAATCCATTTTTTAAAATAATCAATTATATTCTCACAAGTTAGATGTAAGTAGAAAATTTGGAAAAATAATGAAATATTAATAAAGGAGGATAAGAAACAATTTTTAAAAATGTTTACATGAAAAAATCTAGGGTATTTTTTGCAACATTGATAAGGAAATTGAGTTGAAAAAATAAATTGAATATTTTCAATCAATTATTTTAAAAAATTACAAGAACAATCAAAATAGAAATGTTATAAATTTGAAATTAATTCCTAATGTGTAAAATAAAGGATAAAGCCATCCAAAGAGAAAAATTTATGCAATTCAAATAAAAATGAAAGCATGCAAAAATAAAACCAATAAAAATTATATTATCAAATAAAAAAGGAATTTACGCGGATCAATTGGATAATTCCAATACTTTCAATTACTAATTTCCGTTAAACTGGTTTAAGTTGGAAAAGTACTGAGTCGTCTATTGGTTTGAAAATAATCTATTCATTTAATTGAATTACTAATAAGCAAAATTCCAAGATAACCCATTTGCCCTTACTTCTTGGGGTTCTCCCATAATTTATTTAACCCTTAAGTCTGTAGCTATTTGATGAGCACAATGTTTTGTTAAAGATTTTTATTCGAAATTATAAAATTATAGAAAAGCCATGTCAACATCAGAATTATCCTTACTAAACTATATATTATATATAAAGTAGTCAATCTTAGGATACAAATCCACCATATCATAAAATTTCATAAAATCAAAAAAAAATCATAAAATCCATCGCTTATGCCTGTCTAGCGAGTAAAGAAATCCACATTAGCATTGACACTGCAAATATATTTTTTAATTCAATTTATAAAATTGTAAAAAGCTTATTTTTATCACTTTAATAGACAAGATAAATAATCCACATCATTGAATGTGAGGAATGGGCCAAGTTATGGAGCAAATTCTTTTTCTTCCATTTAAAATGTAATTTCATGGCATAAAATATACCTTTTTGGCCAATTTTACCAAATTTTTTTAATTTCCACTTTGCTAAGCTACTTATGAATTTGCCTCCCGCCTTTATGCTATTGATTAGTCTTTGTTCTTTCAATTATGGCACTAATGGATCCACTCAAACATTTGGCACCAATGGCATCATTTTCACGGATGAGACGCAGACCAATTATGGATCTCTATCTCTATGCAACAATCTCTGCAGTTCGTTCTTAAAAGTGACCTGCATCGTTTCGTAAGTAAATTTTTTTGAACAATTTTTCCATTCAGTTAGCGCTCAATAATAAAAATGGAATTGTAAAAAATCTGATCATCATTTTTCTTTTTGCAAATAGTTTTAAGTATTCTTTTAATAATTTTTTTTTAAATTGGAATATTTAAACTATAAAAATTTTGCGATTTTTAGAGAATTTTTGGGCATATAGTTTTTCATCTATGCTATTGTATCTAATCGGCAAAATGTCATTTACAGGGTCTTCATGCTGATTTTCTTTGCTATAATCCTGGTCTTGTACATCTTTGTGCCTTTGACATTTTGTTGTGAATTTATAATCAAAATGATCGTGTCAAACTGAACCCTTCATCCTTGAATTTCCCACAAGTATAAGCTAATACAGTATCTACCGTAATACAATTAGATTGATGGCCATTTGAATTTGAAACTGAAAATACAGAAATTGTCATCAGTCTTTTTGCAATTATCCTTTTATTTATTAGATAATTATTAGCTTCAAAAATCGATGATGATATTCATTACAGTAATAGCTAAATATTTGCGTCCTTTTTGGCTCTGGCGTTGAAAATCCAACTGGTCAACCTAATACTAATTTTTGCCATAAATATATAATAATACACAATCATTTATTTAGTTGTTAGGTCAAAAAATTATCGTAATACGTCAAATCTGTTTAGTTTTTTGTCCCATAAACCAACCAGTTTATCAGAAGAAAAATATATAAGCTTTTCACCATTTTTATGATGCGATTACGGCGTTGGATCTTCTGAAAATGGGACCAAAACATTGTCGGCAGAAACATCTCTTGACCACAATGTCCATGATGTCTTTCCAGTTGAGTGCCATAAAAATGCAAATCACCAAAGCGATAAAAATGGCGGTGTTCCTGGAATAACGAGGTCAGTCAACTCATGTGGCCAAGGCCAAATATCGGAAAATTCATTTCAATATTTTGTTTTTTATATTTATTTGATCATCTTAAGCAATTCATACAATTTCCTACCCAATAATGTCCACGAAAAATGTTGATCCATCATAATAATGATAGCTAGTTGACCCACTGCTCACTCCTCCTCCGATCATTCCACGCCCACCCCCGCGACCTGATCCTCCACCTCCAAATTTGGCGATCACCGATGAAATAAAAAATAGCCAAAAAATCATGATAATTCCTGGAATTGGAGAAATGGAATTTTATTATAAAATGAATAAATAACAAAATGAAAGATGTGTTCAATTTTTTCAACTCAACAGCCTATCAGGAATAATGTCTTAATATTTTTTTTATCAAAAAATATTAAATTCAATTAAGGTTAATCCAGAGGTCGTATCGAAAAATTTCAGAAAAAAGGACACGAAGAGCCAAAATAAAGGATTTCACTGGCGAAAATCCTCAAAATAAAGGACACTTTAAAAATCAAATTTTTTCAAATAATAAAATTAATTTTATACATCATATTTGTCTCCGCCAAAAATTTCATTAAGTAATTTGATATTTTTAATGAGAAAATCATCTCTGCAAGAAATCCCGAGGGGAAAATTTTGAAATTTGTCCTTTTTTCTTAAGAAATTTGATGGGTTTTAAGACCTTTTTTGGAAGAAACTTGATGTGAGGTAGCGGTGGTCCCGACAGGGGCCGCCGGTGAATTTTTTTTTGAAAATTTAGTCCCTTTTCCTTAAGAAAATTGGTCATTTTTTAAATTTTTAAAGAATATCTTCTATTGTGGGGGTGCTGGCGGTCCCGATAGGGGCCGCCGGAGAAATTTTGAAAATTTACTCCCTTTTCCTTAAGTAAATTGGTCATTTTTTGAATAAAATTTTCTAAAAACCAAAAATAAAGGACAAAAGGACACCCTTGGTCTGAAAAAAGGACAAACCTTTAAAAAAAGGACATCAAAATTTCCAAAGGACGGGACCCCTCCAAAAAAGGACAAACCTTTAAAAAAAGAACAGATACGACCTCTGGGTTAATCTAGCATAAAGACATTTTAATCTTGGTGTATGTGCGAGATAATTTAAAAAATAGCGAGCACAAAAATGTTCTATTTGAAGAAGTATAATGTTTAAAAATATAAAAAATCCAGAAATCTGTATGAAAATGCTAAAAATGACGGATTTCCAACATCTTGTGTGTTTTTAAAAGATTAAATTTTGAATGGGTTTCCTCTTTAAAAATGAAAGTCGATCCACTTGGATTAAAACAATTTTCAAATGACTGTGCATGTGTGGGTCTTCATGCTTGTGCATTGGGCCAATAATTGGTATAATCAGCGTAGTAACGCCAGAGAATTCCAACTTTTATTTTAGCTCCTCGATTTTATGACGCGAAAGCATGATGTGTTAAAATATATTATTGTCTGATTTCTTTTTCTCTGTTCACATTACTTTTCCTATAACAGTTTATAATAAGGAATTCGCTTCATAAAATCAAAGCAATTCAATCGGCGCCCAATTTTCATTTTATCCCCTCTGGTGTAAGGAAGAAGCTGGCTGGACGGTTAAAACGCCTTTGATAAGATCCACAAGAGAGAAGGGCAAATGCGGAACAGGACGTTTGGTGGCGGGCCATTTGGTGGCGAAAATTTGGTAGGAAGGAATATCATGTATGCCTTCTATGCCATCAACTTAGAAGTCGGCGCCATCATTTTAGAAGTCGTCTAAGTTAATGGCACCGACTTCTAAAATGATGGCGCCGACTTCTAAGTTGATAGCGCCGACTTCTAAGTTAATGGCGCCGACTTCTAAATTGATGACGCCGACTTCTAAGTTGATGGCATAGAAAACATACATGATATTCCTTCCTACCAAATTTTCGCCACCAAGTGGCCCGCCACCAAATGGCCGCCACCAAACGGGGTGTACCGGGCAAATGCACCCCGGTAGCTCAGACGGTAAGAGCATCGGTTCTGTAGTGAGAGGAAAAGCGCTAATCTGATCGCCTCACCGGAGGTCGTGCAGTCCGATTCCCGCCCGGGGTTAACATTTTGCCCAATTCTTAGTCTAACAACCAATAAAAAACTTTAAAGATCGAGTTTGGCAATTCAAAAATGATTGAAATTATATATTAGACTAAATTCTCGAGAAAACCACAATTGACCTTCGATATACTATCTGTATAAGAAATCTATAATCGTTTGGAATAGAAATAACTAACAAATAATTTATTTGATTTCAAAAAATTGGCCATAATTATTGGTGCAAAATATTTTGGAATAAAAAATATATTTTTCAAAATTTATTATAAATGAGATCGTTATTCAATCTAACAGTTTTCATGTCAAGGCTTGGAGCAAACACTCTTTAGATTGTCATTGTCCTTTTGATTTTGGCCAAAACATTGTCGACAGAGGCGATTCTTCACAAAATCCACAATTTCGTCCCAGATTAGCACCAGGAAAATGCAGATGATCAGACCGGCAAAGGCACACAGATAACTGTTGGGGGAAAACCGAATTTATTGATCTGATCAGTTACAACTTAAGAAAACCATGTGTGCTATTTGTATACTATACAACTGGACCACTAAGAAAAAAGATGATCAAGACATAATTTTGGCCAATTCATAATATATTGGCCATAACTATTTTCACAGTGGAGCAATTTTGGTGGTGTTTGGTTCATTTTGGTAGCTAATTTTTTATATAGACACATACCTACTCATTTTTCTGACTTTCATTTGAACTGACTGTGAATGAGTTAAAATGAATGGTCCGCAAATGACGGTACACCGTTTATATAATTAAAATTCGTGTTAGTTTGCTCTGTCTTTTGTTCTTACTTGTTCGAATTTCTCCGAAAATTTCCTTTTTGCAGTAAATCGCTTCATTGTCTTTCCAAAAAGGGATTTCCGGACTTTGGCTTGCATATTCACATATTTTTGAAAAGTGAAGTCCTATGTCTGCCAAATCCCAATATGTAAATTGAATACAAATTCCTAATTAATACAATTAGATAAGCTTACCAAAAACTTACCAATGGAGGGGACTAATTCAAAATTATCAACACAAATTCGAAATAATTCATTTTTCACCAGAGTTCCGAAAATTTATTCAAAACAACAAAATATTCGTAAAAATAATCCAACTTGTTCTGCTAAACTCTTAGAACATTTTGACTTGTCACCCCTTTCGACCCATTGCCTGGATCAAGACAAATCTGACCATTGTTGACCATTGTGCCATTGTATTATATTTTATTTTGTTGTTTCACTTATTTCTTTGTTTTGATTTGACGCCCTAGAGGCAGAATAAATACAAATTCAATACAAGTTAGTAATGGAACTGGACATGCTTAGTCATTTTTGAATCTTGGTAAGTGATGTCAAAAATGTGGGGTCCACGCAACTCGAACCAAAACAACTCGAACCCGGACAACTCGAACCATACAACTCGAACCATGGCCAACTCGAACCAAGGCCAACTCGAACCAAGTATAACTCGAACCATGGACAACTCGAACCCAACCAAAACTCGAACCATAATTATTTTTTATTTTATTTTAAATTCACATGTTTTCACAAAAAATTTTGACAAAAGTCAGTCAATCAAATTCAAGTAATTTTTGGATGCGGTGCCTGTCAATCAAATTAACGAAGAGATGTTAAGTGCAATTTAAGTGCAAGATGGTTAGACAAATATGCAGGAGGATCGTGTTGATAAAAAATATTTAAATGAAGCATTTTCTCGAAACTCGAAACCAAAAAAGCTCGAAATTTCCAGTTCTCGAAATTTCGCCCAGCCCTGGCTTTTTAAGCAAAAGAGTTGGAAAAAAACAAAAAAAATTTTTCCTTTTTTCCAAAAAGGGGGACCCTTTTAGTGGATTCTCAAAACTGACCGTCTTTCCACTAGCGCCGATTTTCCATTTAACTTTATTTTTTTTGAGATTCGAGTTACAAAAAATAAAAAATAATTATGGTTCGAGTTTTGGTTGGGTTCGAGTTGTCCATGGTTCGAGTTATACTTGGTTCGAGTTGGCCTTGGTTCGAGTTGTCCATGGTTCGAGTTGGCCATGGTTCGAGTTGTATGGTTCGAGTTGTCCGGGTTCGAGTTGTCTTGGTTCGAGTTGCCACCGACCCCAAAAATGTCAAACCTGTTTTAATTCAATTTTGACAATGGATTTTATTCAGAATTTTCCTGAGTTTAAATCTTTTATGCATAAGAGAAGACTCACAAGATAATGTCCATGGTGTCAGATGATCCCCCGGATCTCCCACCGGGATAGCCATGGAACCCGATGGAATGTCCGCCTCCATGGCCTCCGCCGACATGGACGATCGGCAGCAAAAGTGCCAAAAATAAAGTGAAAAATGATGGCAAAACCATTTTCGGAAAAAATATGTACCTTTAGAAGCAGAATAAAATGCCATTTTTAAAAAAGGAATTTGAGAAAAAAATGTTGAAAAAAATGGGCATAATATCAAAATTTTTTTTTATCAAAAATGAGTTGGAAAGACAAAAAATTAAAAAATAAAAGTAATTTACAAGGAAAAATCCGAAGGAGAGAAATGTGTAAATAAAATCAGAATTGTTAATGCCTTAAATTGATAGACCAAAATCATTGTGTAGTTGAAAGAAAAAAATAAAGAAATGGAAGTTTCCTATGGGCTGATCACAAATAATTATTACACTTTTGTCCAGCAGGTTGATCGATTCATTGGGTCCTTACGATGTAAAAATTGATCAGATCACCATGTGTTTACGCAGTTATCGCCGCGCAAAAAACATTTGATACATTCTTCAGATGTATATTAATGTTAAAAGTTATGATAATAGATAGTATCGAAATCAAACAAAAAATTATAATTTAAAAATCCTTGGGGATATAGTGTTAGGAATATATACAATATGCCACAAAATTCAAATACTTTGAAACAATCACCTTTTGAAATGGCAGAATATTTACTGATTCTATTGATCTGGTCATGGTCAGATCCTGATAGTTACATTCTGTTCCAAAGTCAGGATTCTAATTTTGGCTATCGACATATACGAACTCACACAATGCATAAGGTATTCTGACATGCATGGGATGATTAGGTGGATTCAGATCAGCAGAACAGAAAATTGATTTGCGCAGAACAAAGATTAAACATGGTTCGTTGTTAAAATTGAAAATGTGACACATAACAGACACATATGAGTTTATATTGAAAGGAAAATGACCCATCGACAAAACATTGCAAAAGGACCAAAATAAACATTTGCGAGAAAAATTTAAAAAGTACAGTATAATAATAAAAATACCTGGTATAAGATCTATTTTTTCAACAACGATAAAGGTGAATTGAAAGGATAAAACATTGGGGAATATTTATTAAGTAGTGATTCATCCGCCAATACTAATAATAATAATAATAATAATGTTGTGTCTTTCAGCTGCTGATGAGTTAAGGGTTAAGGCAATGAATTACTAACAGGTAAAATTCCAAACATCCCAATTTGCCCTTACTTCTTGGGATTCTCCCATAATTTATTCAACCTCTAACTTTATAGGTATTTGATAATCACAAATATCTCATTAAAACCTATTACCATTTTTTTGTCAATTTGGTCATGTAGAAATTTTAGTAGACGTTTGGTGTCTTGGGTACTAGAGTTTGGAGGCCTATAAACATTAATTAAATGTATTTCCCTTTTGAGGATCATTTTCATATGAACAATTTCAGATTTATATTTCGTTCCAGAGAATATTAATTGGGCGGGTATTTCATTTTTAACCAGGATTGCTGAACCGCCACCTCTTTTAGCATCCATTCTATTAGCAGAAAATATTTGATAATCATTCATTTGTGATAATTCTGATGGAACATAATTCTTGGAATTTAACCAAGTTTCATTTATAAGGACGATTTTTGGATTTTTTGTGTCTAATAAATGGTTTAGGTCCCCAATTTTATTGGCTAGAGATCTCGAATTAAATAAAATACAGAAAAGATCAGAGTGATTTTGAACTTTTTTGGGACTGTTCAGTGGTTTGCTCTCGCATCCCTAGCCAATGTTATTTTTAGTCCTGAGTGGGTGGGGAGTCTTCAGCGTGATAATGGTGAGGTCCACCACGACATATTTGAAAAGGCCTTCGGCCTGGTTCATCAAATATGCCCTTTTACGGAGGTCATACAAAATCGATAATTCATGTTGAGTCATGTCCCGCCGGACAGTTGTGAATTTTGGAACGGTTGGGATACGAACAATAGCCTTTCGGAAATTGAAAAGAAAAGTATCACGGGCCTTTTTGCTGCGAAAAGGGACTTTAAGAATCCGGGGTTTCTTCCCGCCCTCATTATGCTCACGTTCCGTCCGGGGATGCCGATGTATGTCCTCGACCAGCAACTCTTCGCCCACTCCGCATTCCTCTGCAATCTCCTTGACCATCGCCACTGCCTCCTCGCCCTCCGGCAGCCTCTCAATCACGGCCCTCATCGACTTCTCTTTGACCTGCTCTGCGTCAAGGATCGCATTGTTGACCATGCGGGCGAACATCGCTGGATCTGCAGCGGGCGGTGGCTGACCCCACTGGACTTTGCTGCCGGCGGTCTCTGTTCCCACGGGGTCACCAAATCGATTGGGCGACAATCGATTTTCGCCCTGAACAAGACGGATGAGGTCCTCCACTTTGGCCTCGAGGCGCTCAAGTCGCTCTGCCCAGTCGGGCGCATCCATAGCACTGCTGTTGTCCTGCTTGCCGATCAGCTGCTCCACGAGCTTCTCGATCCGATCAAGGCGCGAGGCGACATCAGCTGAAGTCGACTTGTTGTTGCGTAGAGTGACGTTGCTTCCGGCCATTTGTTGCGAAATTTGTAGCAGAATGTGTAGCAATCTTATTGGACTCTCAAATTTGGGTAATTAACCATATTTGAAATTAACAAATAAAAAGGTAATACCAACTCAAATTATCCTTGCAAAGCCTAGTATATTATAAGATTAGCCAATCCTAAGATTATAAACCTAGCATATTAGGTATATGAGACCATCCCATCTTAAAAACACACATGAAATCCATAAGTTACGTATGTCTGTTTACCTTCTAAAGAAATCCAGTTTAGCATTGATACTGATAAAAGATGTTTTAATTCATTTTTAAATCTCTCTTTAATACAATAAATAATCCTGATCATTGATCTGAAAAGTAGGTATGTGAGGGATAGGCTAAAAGTTTATGCAGCGAATGTCCATTTTTGTCCATTTTTTGGTACAAAATATCTTTTTAATCAATTTTCCAAATTTATACAATGAATTTGTTGCTGCCCGCCTTTATGCTATTGTTCGGCCTTTGTCCTTTCAATTATGGCACAGCAAACGACACTTTTGGCACCAATGGCACCATTTTCACCAGAGGGACACAGCCCAATGATGGATCCTTATGGAACAATCTTACAAGGAACATTCACTTACTGTAGCGCTTTTTAGAAACCTCCATGCATCCAGTAAAATAGAGCATAATGAATTATACCAATATTCAAAATACTAGCTGCCCATGTATAGAAAAGTTTCGAGAAAAATATTGTTAAATTTAATTTTTCCGTGTGCTTTAAGCGCGGGTCATCGGTGGGTCAACCGCCATTATGGTAAGTCAGATTTCAAAAACTTTTATGGTAAGCCTATAAAGTGCTAATATGCAAAAAAATAAGCTTGATTTTTTGACCTTTTTGTTTTTTCGAATTTCCACCAAAAACCCACCGATGACCCGCGCTTAAAGCACACGGAAAAATTAAATTTAACAATATTTTTTCTCGAAACTTTTCTATACATGGGCAGCTAGTATTTTGAATATTGGTATAATTCATTATGCTCTATTTTACTGGATGCATGGCGGTTTGCTACAGTAAGTGAATGTTCCTTGTTAGTTCGCTCTTAAAAGTGATCTTCATCGTATCGTAAGTATTTTACACATTTTTTGTAAAACACAAATTTTTCATTTTGTTGGAGCATGCGTTTTTCTGAAAGCATTGTAAAAAACAAACTATAAGTTTGTTTATTTTGCAAATCGTTTTAGGTAATTGCTGCATAATTAAATTTTTTCTTATTTTAGGATCTTTAGCTATGAAAAGTTGGGATTTTAGAGACAATGATTTATTTTGGTTTATTTTTTGGACATATGCGAATTTCCCGAGATCCGTTGTGTATTCCATCCTCCGTTCATCCTTGCTTCTCATATAGCGTAAAATAGACAAACATGCCATGTTCAGGGTGGTCATGCTGACTTTCTTCGTTGTGAATGGGCTGGCCAGCATCCTGGGCTTTGATATCTGTTTGCCTTTGCTCCATTGTTGCGGCCATATTATCAAAGCGATTGTGTCCTAGTTAATTCTAATGAAATGAACAAAGAGCAATTAATTTCGTAATTTTCATTGTCATAAATTTCATGTGATTTGTTTAAATATTAAAATGAATAAACCAAAAGGATTTTTCGAAATTTTATTTAAAAATTAGTTTTATAACAAATAAAAATGATAGAAAGAACTTCGAAAACATAGACCCTACTATTCATACACTTACATATACATAGAAAATTTAAAAAAGTTTAAGAAAAAATTATTTTTTAAAAAATCTCCCAGAAGGACCACCAGACAATGAAATTATCGAACGAACTACTCAAATAGAATATATGTATGATATTACAAGACAATCAGTGCGATAAAAAAGAATAAAAATGTTCAACGGTTGGTTGATTTTTGTTGTATTTTCGATTTATTTTAAATTTTATGTTCCATTTTCAAATTTAAAAATTATTTTTCAAATTATTGATTTGTTCATTAGTTTATAAAAAAGAAAAAATCATTAAATAAGATTTATTCCGCCAAAAAAACGAACAAACAAATCGTCCCAATTCCCATCACTTCCCTTTTCAATACTCGATCACTGACTTCTGCTTCTGGCTTCTTTCTGGCGGTTGCTGCGCAACTTGGTCGTCCTCATCCTTGCAGCAAAAGTGGACACAACACAGTGGGCCAATGTTGAGGCAACATTCGCAGGTCAGCTGGGCCAAACATTCGAAGAGAAAATGGAGAACAAATTCGCACATTTCAAATTTTGAAGATGAAGGGTTGGGGGTATTGGTGGTAATTTAATGGATGGCAAACACTAAAAAATAAAAAGAGAGAAATAATTAAATTTGGCCTTAAATTGCGTTTAAAGCAGAGTTCAAAATTTTAGAAAAACATGAACCAAAAGTAGGAGAGTACCCGTACAACGAAGTTAAAACTTCATGAAACTTTATTTTTGTTTCCTCGATAAAAACCCCAGAAGAACGAAAACGACCTTGTGAAAGTTTGTGACGAACTTCGGTTCGTGTTTTAAACTCCAGTTTATACTACTATAGATATTTTTATACTAATTTGTGAACAAAGGTCATCGAATATATAAATGATAGCAGTATGAATGAAAAAATAATTTTCATTACAATAATTTTTGTATTTTAATAGCCAATCACTAAAAAATGAAAAATGTTCCAAAAATTGATTAAAAGGGTAGAAAATGATGGTAAAAAATCATGAGTGCTTATACCATACATATACGCATGAATCATTCTGGACCAAAACCACACCCTTTCCTTGATTCTGGTTTGATAAGAAGGAGGCAATATTTGTGCAAGGATGGCAGAGCATTTTGAACCACAAAGATCAACAAAAAACCGATTTGGAAATGGAAAGATAAGCATTAGAAAATTAAAAATAGGGAGGGATTTTGGAAGCAATTTTGAAATTATTAAAATTAATTTCATTTATATGGTCACAATCAAGATTTTTAATCAGGCAAAATTTATCAAAGTTCGAGCATAATTCCTCCCTTAGAATCTATTTTATTATTACGGATTATTGCAAAAGTTTATTCAAGGTCGGTGGAGAATAAAGGAAATAAATATTAAATAAAAAAGTACTGCGATATTGAGCAGGATCTAAAGCTGTAATGTTTTTATCGGATCAAATTTGCAATATATGTAGTTCAAACGAAGAAAATGTAAATTATGTATAATTTTTCATTTTTATTTTCCCAGAATTTACTGTAAAATGATTTTGGCGAGGAATTTATCATCAGTGAATTAAATTATTGGTGGGTGAGGTTAAACAAAAAATCGTACTGGAATTCGATTGAGTTGCTTCACTAAAAAAAGTTTTTTTAAATCGATGCATCCAAATATTTATGCAACACAAATATAATAATAGTTTTCAGCTGCGCAATCCATAACTGTCCATCATCACCACTACAATGTCACACAAAATCACTGCCGATCCGTTTGGTTCCTCATCAGCCGTTATCCATTATTGCCTTAAAAATTAATTTTAATTAATATTATCAATCTCTATTATTAAAAAATTTCATCTTAAATTATGAATGAAAAAAGGGAGAAATATTTTATAGTTTTTGGCCAATACATATGAAGATATTATGCCGCCAATTTTGATTTTAAATTCCATGCCTTTTCTGGTAAAATCGAATTGATTGACTTTATTCGGGTAAAATTCGATTTTTTTGAAGCAAATGCGAGAATTCAGTTAATTTATCCATTTTTGCGCCCTAATAAAAATAATTTACTTGAATTGATAAATATATTTTTTAATTATTTTTCATACACCAACCGATGTAAGAGATGACCACCTGTGGTGGTTTCGAATGTCTGGTGTAGGGGTTCTGTGAAGATTGTTGTGGATTACCGTATGTCTTTTTCATACGGTACTTTCTGCATTGGCTGCACATGAGCGCGGCAAGCACAAAAACGCTGATAACGATCAGAATGATCGGGACGAACACGAAGGAATTGTCCATGGAAGGCCAAAGAGTTTGATTTTTTGAATTAAACACAATAAAATAAATAAATAAATGAAAATAAATAAACAAATTGGCATCCTTTAAAAATTTGTGATCCAATATAATTAATATAATTGATTCAAAATTTTCTGAAAATGTAAATTTAATATTGTTGAAGCTTTCTTTTCGATAATTGGCTTTATCATACCAAGTTCTGGAATAATTCGTGTAAGTATAATCCTTTTTAGAAAATTTTTACAATGAAAATTTCTGGCCCTTTTTTATATTTTTGATAGGAACACTTTTAGACGGGAAAAAATAAAAAACTAAAATGGATCAAAAAGAAATGATTAAAATAAAATAAAAAATATGGAAAAATTACCTCGCGGTAACTTTTTTTGTAAACTGTTGAATATGGAAGGAACTTCCTCTTCCACTGCCCCTTCCCCCATTCGCAGTTCGCACTCTCGTGACCCCTACGGCGGCAGAAGAGAAAAGTTGTTGATCAGAATCACAACTCATTTTTACCAATTACACTACATACACACATATTGATTCAGATCCACTCTCACAGAATTAATTTTCTTGTTTATGATCAGCATTCATAACAAAAAAATCCGGTTTGAAATTTTTCTCGGAAATCCGAAATGAGTCATCTCATTAGACAATAATTGAAACCAAATTTGTTGTTTTGATTTGTCGGTTACCATCAAATTAATGTTATAAATAAAACAATGTTTTTGGAAAAAATATTCAATTTTGGATGGTAAAAAATTGTACATCTAAAAAGTGGAACCAAAAAATTTCGGAAAATTGGACGCCAGAAATGGAATAGTGGGTACCAAAATAAAATCCAAAAATTCGACACTGAAAAACTGGGGATTCGACACCTAATCAAAATTCGAGGAAAACTGGAAAAATTAAAATCATTTTTTAAAGGCAGATGGAAAAAGGTTGGAAGATACTCGAAATTGCCTACCTTGATTAGAAAGGCACTGATTGAATTCCTCAAGTCCATCATCTATCGATTTTCTGATTCTGCTCTATCTAAAGTAGGAAAAATGCCGACTTTTCTCATCTTCCGGTGTCGAATTTTGCGGATTTATTTCGATGTTCGATTTTTCGGCGTTCTGATTTTGTATAGTGAAATTGTCTACATATGTAATTGTGAGATCTCTGATAAAGTTAAATTGAAAAGCAAAGATTATTTTGATATTTAGATTAAAAAATCTAATGGAATTCGAAAAAACCAAAAATTCTATTGTTATGAAATCTCAATAAAAGTAATTAATAAAATCCTTTTAATGAAATTAATTTTATCCAAATGGCCATATAATTTTAGCAATTTTAGGACATCCTTCTGGATTATTCTCTTCTTTAAAATCTCTCATTCATTCTCTTCGTCTCCATTCAATCGCTGACGTCCATCATTTCTGAAAAAATAAGATAATAAATTGTCAATTTATATTAATTTTAATTCAAATTTATTTTATGTAAACCTTGCAAATTTTCTCGCACAATTGCTTGGTGCAGAAGCGATTGTCATTACCGCCTTTTCCGGAGAAGTAGAAGGGCTTTAAAAGGCAAATAAAATAGCACGAATTTTGAATGAATGGCGCCAAAATTAAATTTGAAAGGATTCGCGCTAATTTGAATATGAAAAAATGAATGGACTTGCCTTGCATTGCTTATCATAGCTGGAGTACCACCACACTTTCTCTTCATACCCTCCCTCGCCGGCCTTGTTCAGGGTGCAACGCTAAAAATTGGATAAAAATAATTTTAATTAATTATTTGCGGCCATTACTTTGGGTTTTTGGTGGTGGTCTCCTTGGATAGCAACTGCCAAAGTCAGCACCACAATGGCCACGAGGACGATGTTCATCAGTTTGACCATTTTTTGTCGGAGCAAAGTTGGTTTTTGGTATGGAAATTGAGGGTTTAGTTGGGTGAGTACTTTGTTTCTGATGATTCTGAAACATTTGGGCACCCCTTAAATATGGAAAATCCCGGAACTTTTCCACGTCTTAGACCATTGTTAGCGGGTTTTGCCTCTGAAAAATCATTGAAATTTGACCAAAATCCACATTTCATGCCGTGGCCATGCTCGAAATCAGTTTTTTGGTGTCCAATTAGTAAGCATTGAAAATTGATATTACATTATTTCTCTTCCACCTCCATATCTTTAACACGAACAATGGAAAAAATTTTAAAATTCGTATGACTCCAGACGGGTTCAAAGATTAGAATCATTTTTTTATTGATCGTAATTTTTTCATAGTCAAACTAAAATTGAAATGCTTGGCTAAACCATTTATATTTGCAAATTTCACTTCATATTGCTTATCTTAATCAACCAAATTTTTTCAAATCTCTCTACCACCGCCATCCCTGTCAGCGGAATTGTCAGCTCTTTAATTTTACACTACTTGCGGCCAGGGGAGATCTTTTTAGACTGCTTTAGACCTTATTGGACCAAAAGTATAAAAGCAAAGCTGTGTAGAATTTAATGCTCATCATGAGATGTTTTATTTTTTTCGAATTCCCCTGAAAAGTTCGATTTTTAAACCATAAATTATTTCATAAAAATTCAGACCTAAAAAAGAGCATTAGATTCTACGCACCTTTGCCTTTATGCTTTTGGTCTAAAAAGGTCTCCCCCCGGTCTCAATGGCCGGCGTCGGCCCGCAATCAGTTGGAGTGTACTGAAATCATTTCCATACAAGTCGTCAGTTGTTCAATTACTATTTTTAGGTTTAACTTTAATCGCCAATAAATGTCAAAAGTAAAGACGTATAACCGAGTTTGCCCATCCCCTTCTTTCAAAAAAATTGAATACTTGCACACCTTGGAAAGCCACATTGGTTTAAATGTAAAACTTTATACACTTATAACATCGTACTTATCGCTGTTTTTAGGTTTCCCATCACTATAGCATCAATTCTTTTTGGGAAATAATTTTCTTCAAAAATCTCATGAGCTCATGAGTCATGAGATAATAAATTAAAAAATAAATAGAACAATGATCATCGATAGATTGATCATTTGATCAATTTTCTGTTTCCCTGCCGGCCATACACATGGGCAAGAAGACGGGCGGAATGTTGGCATGGAAACGGTGCTGTTCGGACACCATCGCTAGATACGTCCAGAACTCGCGTCGTTTCTCCGCAGCGCGAAAAGCGAATTCGGCAAGATGCATGCAGTCCGCGAAGCGGCGCGCACACGCGGGTGCACCATGCCGCGCCTGCAGCAACTGCATCAGAATGCGTGCGTACTTCTCCCCCTCGCGCTGCAGTACTTGACGTGCATGCGCCGAGAGACCGGAAGTGGCTGAAGCGGGGCGGAGAAAAATGGGTAAAATCTTGGTCAAGATACTGTATATGCATCTTAATTAGATTGAACACTTGATTATATAAAATGAGAACCCCTTTTGAGGGATTATGAAGAATAAGTCAAGGATATAATTTCTGAAAAAGATTTTTCTGATTTTTAATTACCAGGGTGACAGATCACAATCGCTCTGACCAGAAGAAACTCCTCTATGGTCAATTGGATCCGAATGAAGGGGTCCATGGCATGCCGAAACAGCTGATCAGCCAACTTATGGATTCTGAAAATGATCTACATATTTATAGGAAAATAACAAAAAATTTCTCAAGAAAATGGTTCAGAGTTAATTATGAATAAATCACGTTACATTTTATCATTGGCATAGAGTCCATTGTTACAGAACAAATGCCACATATTGTAGCCGTTGGTCGCCTTGACCACCACCGGGGATTTGCTCCGGGCCGAGCTGAACTTGTTGAACAGCTCCAGGACGGGCTGTGCTATGTAGTTCAGCAGAATGATCTGATCAGGAAAACGAGGGTATACTGTAAATATGTAGGACTTTTAAGCCCCTCACTTGATCTTCCGGTTCCAGCTTCCAAAAAATTGGCATTGAGCGAAAAATTTCGACAACAGACATCAGGTCCATGAACAAGGGTATCGGAGGAATGTACAGGGCTGAGCCCATTTTGGAAGTCATCTCGTACTTTTGGTCGTTGCTCCAATTGGTCCCTGCCCATGGCTCCTGAATTTTTTAAAAATTTTTTTAATTATTTTTATTATTATTAGTAAATAATTCTAACAACCATATAAATTTCTTAAAGTTCAAAAAGAAATTTTTAAATTTCTATGTATAGGTATATAGTTGATGGCCAAAAATAATAATTTGGCCAATAAATCCTTCGAATTATTCATTTACCATGAACTTGCGGACATTGCCCAAAACACTCTCAGGGAATGCCAACAATTCCTTCAACGACGGGAACTGCTCCAGGAACCCGGGCTTGAAGGACAGCTCGACACTGAAGAACCTTTGGAGCAGATGTTCCAGGGAGGACATCGAATCAAGAGTGTAAGCAAACTCCGAATTGTTGTCTTGGAAGATCCCCCGACACTAAATAGACAAATTTAGAAATCAAAATAAATTTTTTTAGAGCTTAAAGACCTTATGGGATTCACAAAAAGTTTGTCATACTTAAATATTCTTTGTTTAATATAATTTGGATTGGGATTGCCGATCTTTTTTACGGCTGAACACCGGGTTCATAAAAATTTCTTGATGAAAAAATCATTTTTAAGGTCAGAAATTGGTGTTCGGTTGTATTTTTCGGTTTTTAGTTTTTTTCTAAATTTCTGACCCCATTGACCATTTAGGACGCATCGTCTCACATTGGTTTTTTTAAATTAATTACATTCGATAAAATTGATTTAATTTGCTATTTTTGCATTTTATTTTATACCAACATTAATTGTTTGTCAAAATTACTAACTGAAGTATTCATAATGGACAATGATGGACATGTCTGATCATTGCTATCAAGAATTCTGCTACTATTTGCATTATTAGCAATTGCTAGCAGAAAGTGTCGCCGTTGTTCCAAAAATGAGTTGACGCGCTTTTTGTAGAAGGGATCCGAGAGACGCATGGAGTTGACGTCCATGCCCGCCAGAACGCACTTGTCCATGCGACAGGCTCGGCAGTTCATACCGCCTGCTGGCGAAGGAAAATTTAACAAAAAAATTAAGAAAATTAAAAATATGAACTTTTACTAGAGCCAGATGCCGGACTTACTGGTCCGGCCTTTTTGGGGAATCCTGGACTTTTTCCGGACCTCTGGGTTCTGGTTCTAGTCCGGGTATGTTTTTCCAAAATCCGGCTCCGAATTCGTATTTGTTCAGGACTTTTTTTTCTCTAAAAAAAATTGCCTAATCTTTGGAAAACGCTCATAGATTTAACGTTTTTAAAAAATCCGGGGGTTCGGGGCCGAATCCTCTTTGTAGACCCGATTTTTCCCGGATTCCGGAACCGGTGCGGGGGTGTTTTCAAAATCCGGGTCCGACGTTGGGTTTTTTTAAAAGCTCGGACTCTAAATTTTACTCTGAAGTAAAATGAGTAAATAAATTCACTTTTTCGCAAAAGGCATTTGCCATCTCCTTCTTGGCATGTGTACTGCTTGAGGGTGAGGGCGGACCGTTTGAAGAAGGAACGGCAGGCTGAACAGAGGGGAATTTTAAGGGATTTAAAAATGTGAAATTGTGAATGAAATTGAAGGGCTTTGGTTCAATCTGAATTTGCTGGGAAAAATTGAAAATCGTCAAAAATAAAAAATTTCATATAAATTTCTGCACAATTTTTTTACCAAGACAGGTCGGGGCGTTGTAATGGCGATGGATGGTCATTTGTCCGCAGATCACACACATCAAATGGTTGCGTTTTATGCGCTCCGCCGGGCTTTGTTCTGCCGGACTTGAACAATTTGTTGCCATTTCCTTAAAATTATCATTCGAAATAAAATCAGAGTTTTCCAGGCATTCGAATTCTGAAAGAAACTCGCCTCTCTTTCCGCTATTTCCCCGTCGAATTCATCTTTGATCCGTTCGATTGTTTTGTAAAGTTGCAAAATTTGCAAATCATTTTCCGGAGGCGAAACTTTGGACTTTCTCAACAAATGGTAGGGCAGCGAACGGACAACTGAAAATGTCCTTTTAATGGGTTTGGTCTTTTGATGTAAATTCAATTTCAGACCCGATAATCACAGGGTAGAAAGTCATAATGTTTGTGATTCATATTTATAATCAATGGAATTCCTAAAACTCTTACAGTATGACTTACGTGCTTCTCGCATCCCAGCCAGACGACACTTTTCCATGCGACAAGATCGACATGCTGTCCTCAGCAGATGTGGCGTGTCTGAAATGAAAATGGGAATTTATCCATCCGAATCATTATGGCGGAAGGGTACAAAAAGAATCTGAATAAATTGAATTTGCAAATTCCGAAGCTAGTAAAAATAAATAAAAAGGCCATGAAAAGTGGATTTATGCTGATTGTGAAAACCTATAGACCAATTTTATAGATTTGAACATAATTTTTTAAAATTATTTTCAATTTTACTTTTGAAGACTTGGCACTGGCGGGGATTGTCGCAACGGTAGGCGCGCCCTTTGCATACGGTGTGGCGGAAAAAGGAAGCGCAGGATTGGCACACGTTTTGGGCACCGTAGTGACGATAGTTCGGGTTACTGTCGGACAGAGAAATTTCACAGACCGAACATTTGATGGTGGCCAAATGGTCGGAAGACATAGAAGTTCTGGAAAATTTATAGAAAAAATGGGTTTGGTTATTTAGTAAATTCTTAAATTAATTCCAAATTAAATCTTATTTTTCGAGAGAATTCTTAATAAGCTATAAAACGAAATATGTATGAAATAATATTTATTACACAGGAAAATGGATGGTGAGAGAAAACAATTTCCGAGCATTTATGAAGCCAGAATGAATGGGCTACAAATACAAGTGACAAATACCAGAAAATTTGGGTAAAGATCATTCCACAAACTAATTGTGATCTTTCCAATTAGCAAGCAAAAAATATAATTTAAATGGTGCTGATGTTCTCATTTTAGGTTTTGCCGATGAGGTGAAATAAAATCAATAAAAAATAATTTACAAAATTAGGGGAATCGGTCGGCTTAATTTTGGGCTGAACTAACAAACAGAAAATTAATATACAGGGTGCGCAAAAAGTTCTTGAACTTAATAAAAAAGCCATATTTTTGCAAAAATAAATTTCAACAAACGATTTTTTCGCCAAAATATAATCAACAGGATGTAAACTAACTAAAAATCATAACAAAATCCCGAATTTGATTACATTATTCAAAATACAGGGGCCCGAACACACTCGGGTCGGGGTTCACTTTGGTCGGGCCTATTTTTCCAATAAATATTGTCTAATTAGTTTTTATCGAAATTTTAGCCTCTTCTTTTTTGCTGATATTAGAATTTGAACAGTTTGATACAATAATTATCAAGCAAACCGATTTTCCCTAATTGATACTGAAAAAGTTTTTGGGCCAATCATTTTGGGAATAAAAATCGGTTTGTTAAAATTGCACAAAACGTCAAAATTTATTTTGCACAATTTATGGTATAACAATTCTTTTTAGGTTTATTTTTTAATCTTAAGTAATCTTATAACTTATTTTTTCAATTTAGGATCATTTTACAGACCAAATGTGAAAGTCTGAAAAAAATTACAAATGGTTTTAGGTCTTGAAACGCTTGGTCGCGCACCCTTCTTCAGTGATTATGGCCCAGACCCATTATAAAGCAACTTTCATTGAATTTATTATTGTGAATTTTGTGTGCTAGAGTCTCGGCTACAATAATATCTATAGCTTTAAATTATTAGGTTCAGGTTTTAAAAGTTACTAGGCCATACATTTGTTCATCAGAATCTCGAAAACAACTTTTCCATAGGGTTCAATTGTTGCTTTCATACCATACGTTGGTGCACCGGTCTGTATTTCACTCAAATTGTGATTTTTGTTTAGTTTACATCCTAATGATTAATTTTTGGTCAAAAAATCAATTGTTCAAATGTTTTTTTATCGAAAAATTTGCCTTTGCAAAAAGTTCAAGCACTTTTTGCGCACCCTGTATACAGGATGCACCAAAGGCAAATAGTTGGGATTTGTAAGTAATAGATCATGTAAAGGAATTTTTAAAATTACAAAAACTGATTAATAAATTGTATGTTTTGAAAAAGTTTTGATGGAAAGTGAGGAGAACAATGCTCGAAATCACTGTGTTTGTTAGCGGATGGGGGAGAAGCAAATTTACGTTGCCTGCTAGCAATGTTTAATCAGGTGTCTTTGGCACCGCAAATTTGCACTTTCACAGAAAAGGCAAATTGGAGCCATTCGGCCGATGAATGCATAACCCCACAATCATGAGAGCAAACAGTCCCCCTTCCCTAATTTGTAGCCATTATCTCTTCCTCCTTTTGTCTGCATCGTGTAGTCAATGTAGTTGTTTCTTCACCATTTTTCAGGCCCCATTTTTTAGGAAATGTTAATTGTTTTTATGGCTTTTTGTCTATTCCAACTTTAGGATAAAGGACAAATTCATGGAAAGGATAAATTCTTCAAAGTAAGAATTCAAAATTCAAATCAAAAATAAAATCGGAGTTTTCTTTGGGATTTGAAGCAGAGTCGAATTTTAAATATTTTCCAGAATTGTCATAAAATATTTCTTACAATACCAAGTGATCGATGCTGAATTGTGCCATTTCTCGAACGAAAGTTCAGGGAATTTGGAAGCAACCATCTCCTGATGATGTGATTTTGATGTAGGAATTAAAGTAAAAACCGCCAAATGATCACGGCCAAACAGATTCAAACACTTTATCATAGAATTCAAAAAAATTTTTATTACCGAATAATTAGCTTGTATGTCTAATGATATGGGCGAAGGAGTAAAAGCTTATTATGATTTGAAGAGAATTTTGATTCGTATTTAAGAAGTTGGCCAAACTCTCTTCAAAGCATCAAAAAGTATTTTCTCAAAAATATTCATTTTCGACTTTTGGATAAGACAAAAATGGCCAAACTGGTGAGCATCGTCCTGTGCCTGATGGTGTTGCTGATGGCTTTGACTGCTGGCATCGATGCCCGTGATAAGCCGGGGAAACAGAAGGTGAATTTGAGTTTGAACTAATGAATAGAACAAAATGCCAATTTTCGCCCTAATTTTAGCGTTGCAATCTGCCTAGAGCTGCGGGCAACGGAAACAGTCACCTGCGTCGCTGGTGGTACGCCAAATCGGAGGGAAAGTGCAAGGCGAGGGCATTCATTCGAATTTTAAATTTGGCGGGAAAATGCAATTTGCCAACTTAAGGCATTTTGGTACTTTGGCCATGGCAGCAACAAAAATCGTTTCCATTCCCTGTCCGCTTGCGAGCTTGATTGCGAGGTAAAAATCGAAATATTAATACATAAAATCCCAAAATTGATATTTCAGTGATGATTTCGGCCTTGAATATAAGCTATAAGTTACTTGAGAAGTGAAAAATGACCAGAGTGTTAATCAAATTGTAAATGATGATTGATCACGGCGCCCTGTCGATTCGTCCAACCTACGATTCGTCCCACCAGCCAAAAACCTACGATTCGTCCCAACAGCCAAAAGCCTATGATTCGTCCAACCTACGATTCGTCCTCGCACGATTCGTCCCTCCAGCCAAAAACCTACGATTCGCCCAATCAGCCAAAAGCCTACGATTCGTCCAAACTACGATTCGTCCTCGCATGATTCGTCCCTCCAGCCAAAAACCCACGATTCGTCCAAAAAGCTAAAAAACATCTTTCAATTTCAATTCAACTAATAAGCATATTGAGTTTTGCCACGATTTTGAATTAAGAATTTTTTGGCACGATCTTCTTAAAGCAAAAAGAAAGCAACGAATATTTGGTATGTATGCAGAACATTTTCGTCATTTTTCCAATAATTACATGAGGCCTGTGAAAATATATAAAAAAAAGACCTGTGTATTTTTTTGGCACCTGCAATTAAAAAAAATAATGCTTATCCAAAGTGCCCATCGAAAATTTTTCAAAATCAGAACATTCAGTTCAAAATCAAATTTCATGGTCAAAAATCAGAACATTTCTGATAAATTAATCAGAACACAGATGGGTACCCTGTGTTTATCCCATCTCAACTTTTACCTCCACGTGAAATTTCCTTTATATTTTTACCAATAATATTTTGTTTGGATACTATATTAAGTCAAAATTTTTCAACGAATTTCTTTTTTTCAGATATAACCATGACATCAATTCGTCAAAAAATCCAACAACAACAAAATCGAAAGGCACCGAAGCGCCCGAGGGAGCCATCCGACTTTGACGACAGCACTTTGCCACTTCAACAACAAGAACTCGAAGACAGTGGACAATCAGAGCACTCAGATGCATTTGAGTCGGAAGATGAGGAAAATCGACCCGTCATCGAATTTCGGCGTGGAACAACTGAGAGGGGAGCAACCTGTTTATGGCATGAAGGTAATTTGGATATAGATAACTTTATTTATTTATCGAGCAACCCACTGGTATCAATGATACTCTTATGTGGTGAAATACAACAAAAAGTAAAATGACCATAAATAAATGTCAATGAATGAAAAACAAAGTCATCGGGAAACTGCAAATCAAACAAATACAATAAAACAAGAGGTGACCGCACTCAGGACTCATTGATTTTTGATGAATTCCTTGAAATGACTCAATTCCATAATTTGCATGGCTTCATTGGGCAGTTTATTCCAATTATTAACAGTTCGGTGGAAAAAATTATTTTGAGATTTTCTACTATGTTTTTTTAATTTCAGAAGGAGTATCATTGATATTTTTTGGTTTCGGTAATGGAAAGAACTGATGAGACCTAATATGCATACCTAATATGCATAAACTTATACTAATATGCATAAAGAAAAAGAATTAATTATTGAGATTTCGATGAGGGTATTTTTTGATGTTGCATCAACATAGAAGAAAATCAATTTAATATTTTCAGGCTTCCGCTACACTCGCAAGTTGGGAAACTTGTTCCGCTGTTCAAATCGCGACTGTCCGGCAACCGTCAAATTGACTGACGAAGACGCAGCCAATGGCGAACTCGGGCCCAAAGAGCACAACCATCTCCCAGATCCAGCGAAACGCCAGGCTGAACTCAGACGCAATGACATCAAAACACACACACGTAACAACACACGCCAGAAACCCTCGAAAGTCTTGGCAGAAGTGCGGGCAAGCGCCAGCAATGAGGCGTACGTGGCGATGGGCAGCGATTGTGCACTCGAGCAAGTGATGAGACGGTGGGTCAAAATATGGAAAATACAATCGATCTCATTTATTTCCGTTTTAGTCAGAGACGTAAGGTCTACGGCAACGTCGATCAGGCAGACATACATGGCGTTGTGCTTCCGGATGCACTGCGGATGAAAGACGGCGGAAGCACCTTGCTCTATGATAGCCGGACACACCGGCCTGGAGAACCAGATGTGGTGCTGGTCTTTGCGCATCCCAAAGTAAGTTAATCCGGCTCAATTGCGCTTTAGCCGTCCTTAAAACTTTTAACCGTCCTTAAAAAAGTATTCTGTACGAAAACTTTTTTGTTAGACTTGTTAGACCAAAAGTATAAAAGACAACATTGTTCAAAATTTCATGCTGATTCTAATGGTATAAAAATATTTCTGAAATTCTAACAAAAATGTCGAAATTTCGAATTTTTATAATTTCGACTTTTTCGACATTTTTGTTAGAATTTCAGAAATATTTTTATACCATTAGAATCAGCATGAAATTCTGAACAATGTTGTCTTTTATACTTTTGGTCTAACAAGTCTAACAAAAAAATTTTCGTACAGACTTTTTTATTAAGGACGGTTAAAAGTTTTAAGGACGGCTAAAGTTCAATTGAGCCGTTAATCCTTTTTCACTTTTTAGTTTTTAATTCTGATCCTTTTTACAGTTGTTGGACGTTTTAAAGCAGGCCAGGAAAATATCAGTCGACGGCACTTTCAAGGTGGCACCGTCAGCGTGGACACAGGCATTCGTGGTGGGCGCTTTCGTGAACCGTCGGCTGGCCTTGTGTGCACATGAATTGTTGTCCGGCAAAAATCGACGCTATTACTGGGAGGCCCTAACTGCCATCAAAGCTGCCATCGCACCTTCTATTCCAGCAAGAGGTGGAAATATTAAAATTATTTTTGACTATCAGTTATAATTTCAGTTATCAGTGACTTCGAAGTGGCAACAATCCAGGCAATGCACAACACATTCCCCGCAACCGTGCCGACCGGGTGTTTGTTTCACTTCACACAGGCCGTGTTTAAAAAGTGGCGGTCTCTCGGACTAGCGCAATTCTACGCCGATGATGATGAGCATGGGGAAGCGGCAAGGAACAGCTTTAGGTCGGTGTTTTGGGAGTGGATTTGGAACGAGAGATGATTTTTTAAATATTTACATTTGTAGGATGGTGTTGGCGCTTGCACTGATCCCCGAACAACATGTCCGTCGTGCCTTTTCACTCATTGTCTGCCATGCGCCGGAGGGATTGAATGCGTTCTTTGGCTATTTCGCCCGCGTGTACATCGGATTGAATGGCTATGAGGTGGCGATGGGAGCTGACGCCTTCACACCGGATGCAGAACGCAGTCGACGCAGCTCCGTGGCATCTGTTTTGGACCACAACTACACCGGGGGAACCATTCAATTCGGCGTTCCTTCGCCCAACCCATCCACACCGACAATGTCAGTCACCACCGAATCGGCTACACCTCGCTGGGAATTGCCAATCATCCGCTCTCCACGATATACTCTGAGCTTCTGGAATGTCCACGCCAGAGCCTATGGTGGAAAAGACGAATAACGCGATGGAGGCATCACATCTCCAATTTTCGGTGTTTTTTTTTTCAAATTTGCATCAATATCTCTTTTTAAGCGCGCCCTGGTACACCATCCATCATTGTCTGATTTTTTGGCCGCGATCCAGGACGATGTGGACAAGCAATTGGACATTGCGAGATCGGCTCGTGTGTTCCCGCAGAAACGCCATACGAAGTATGTGCTGAAGGAACAATTCATTGGCGACGCGCTTGACGAAGCAGAATACGACACGGATGATGATGTCATGAATATTTTAGCATTGCTTAGCTTGCAAATGCAAGGTTATATTGGAGGATTGCGTGATCGGAACATGGGCCAAAATAATGATTCCCCCGATTGATTGATTTACAATAATTTCCACTTTTTCTCGTCCACCATGAAATTTGATTTTGAACTGAATGTTCTGATTTTGAAAAATTTTCGATGGACACTTTGGATAAGCATTATTTTTTTTAATTGCAGGTGCCAAAAAAATACACAGGTCTTTTTTTATATATTTTCACAGGCCTCATGTAATTATTGGAAAAATGACGAAAATGTTCTGCATACATACCAAATATTCGTAAAACATATTTACACTGGTTTCACGTGGAGCATGTAAAAATCATTATTTTTTAAATTTGCTAAATATGAAATAGAATTAAATTCATATGGATAATTCTTGATGCCATCAAGCTCTATTATCAAATTTTAAATAGCATCAAGTTAATCAATTCAATCATTGATTTATTGTCAAAATATTCTATATAGTATATGTAGATAATTGTTCTGAATGACAATTTTCCTGAAATAAATCTGCATTTGATTGAATTTTGTCGGAATTATTTTCCATATTACTGCGTATTACAATTCGATCCGATTGTTCAAATAATAAAACACGGCGAGTGCTTTCCCCGTTTAATCCCCGCTCTTCCCTTTTCCCTGTCATCACACTATTCACATTGCCAACAACATAAATTGTGTTTTTTTCAAATTTTTTATTGGTCTAATTTTTATTTTAAATTTGTGGCTACTCATCCGTTGAATTTGTATATAAATTCCTTCAAGGTTTTTTCTCAGGAAATTCGAAATAAAATTCGAGTATTGCTTCAAGTTTTGGTTAAAATTTTCCACTAAATTGGATTTTTAAAATTTGTCAATTCCAATTTCCAAAATATTCAAAAAACCGAAATTTTTAAGGGTTGGTGCCGGATAGGTTCTATCAAAATGGCAAAAAGTTTTAATGTAATTTGTCCACTAAAATTGTTAAAAGAAACTGATTCCGGGTTCCTACCCCACTAAAAATACTCTTCCGGGCTTTTCTTACCCTTCTCTGAATATTCAACTAATACTTTCCCACATATATTTATTTATTTATTACACATTACTCATCATTTCATTACTGAATTCACATTTTCCCATTTATTGATTACATAATTTCCCGATTTTCCACGTACAAAAAAATCCATCCGATCGACCGAACTTTAAATCCGATGAACACCAAAACATTGAAATGGGAGAATTGAACGGCAAAATGCTTCCGAAGTACAATAATCTCAAAGGTAATTTTGATAATATAAAGGCAGGCAAGCCATCAATAAATTACATAGGGGTCACAATATTTCAATAAAATTTTGGGTTTTCAAAGGAGACTACACTTCTTTTTAAAAATACAAAAGCAGGTTTAAAACCTTCTATTATTGTGAAAATCTGATAACCAGGCATGCGTTGATGTACGAACTTAATATCCATGAAAAACTAGAGTAATATAGATCAATAAATGAAAAAGAAAACATGTTCGGTGGTTAGAAATTAAGTATAAAATTGTTCGACTTTTTCGAATTTGAGTCTATTTTGGTTCGAATTCTGAAAAACTGAGTATGCTATCTTGTCCAACACCCCTGAAAACCCACGCGTGATGCTCGGAATCTAAAAAAATCGAAGAATTTAATGGAAAATATTTTTTTATTATCTTTAATTAATAATTTAAATTAATTTTTAATTTTTTATTTTACAATTTGTAAATACAATTTGTAGTTTCTTCTCTTTCCGCTTCATTCCTTTTTTCCAAAGGGTATCATTGGCCACCTTTTTAACGTCCTAGCACCAAATTTTACTTCCGCTATATCCCCCGATATCCAATATCAATCAATTATCTTTGTCAAAATCAATTCCGACCTCGATTCATGATTTTTTTGCATTTTGACTTAAGAAATTTTAATATTTAGAAAAAAATTCTCTCTTTCTCAGCAGAGCCAAGCTTTTTGGGTATGATAAGGGTTCGAAAAACGTGAAAAACTTTTTTTATACATATTGTTTATAACATTCGCCATTCAAATTCCATAATTTTTCCAAATGTTGCCATATAAGAAAATCCCAGTAATCCCAAAAAATACATTAATTAATTAATTAATTTTAATTAATTGGGCAGATGAAAGCAAACATCACCTGAACACCGCCACAGCGAGTATTGGGAATCCAGAAGCCAATGTGTCCACCACCAGCAACAAAAGGCCATCCGTGAAGCTGGCGCTCATTGCCGTGTTCTCTCTGGCGCCGATCATCCTGTTCATCGTTATGGTCATTTTCTATTTCTTTGTCCAATACGAATAAAATATGAATAAATGTATAAAAATATGATTGGATTTTTTGCATTATTTGTAAATCCGACGATCGATTTATGAATTGGCATATATGGAACACCCCTTTCGAAACAATTTGCCTTAATGATGTACATAAAAATGAAAATAATTTTCTTTTAAAATTATAAATTACCAAGTTTTTCTATGTAAATATATGTACTTACATTATTTTGAGAAAATGGATACAAAATTTATTTTACAAATTCACATCGATAAATTATGGTTAAGGCATACGGCGAACCTCCAGTGCAAGATGAATTTTGCAGGGATATTAAATAGCCCCAAAGACCAAATCAAGCTTAGAATTTTTGGATTTGTTAATAAGCCATAAAAGTAAAAAATGTTCCCTATATTAGTTTCAATTTGATAATAGCACCTTTCCAATTTCAAATCTTGCTCTGGGGATTTCAGGATTTTCTAAAAATAATAAACGGAATCGAATAAATTAAAAAAAAACTTGCTGGGAAATTCAATCAATACAAAATATTTTCACAAATTCTTTTCCAACCATTTCGCCATTTTGATGGCCAATTTTCCTCTCGGTCGTACCAAAATGTATTTTTCTGATCATTCTACAATAAAGAATTTAAAAAAAAGAACCATTTTTGAAATAAATATTATTTGATTCAATTTATTATTATTATTATTACATAAAAATAAAAAATTAAACTTGCTAAAATATATTGTATATAATATTTAATCCATTTAAAGATAAAAAATGAGTAAAAAATGAAAGCAAATTATCAGTAACATAGATCACTTTATTAAAATTTTATCAAAAAAATATTAAAAAATTGTAATACAAACTCATGTAAGGCGTTATGGATTGCCCTGTGATCGGGCCTATCCTCCAGCTCCAACGGCGGGAAACAGTTGAATGCCGCCACCAGCATTTCCTTCCATTTCAAAATCACATTTTCGCGCCCTTTCGCTTCATTTTTCTCCGTTTTCAAATGGACAAAATTGGCCAAATTTATGCCAAACAAAATGACCAATTTAAAGAAGTTCACATCAATTGAAGCGAAAATCCCCCGAATTTTGGCCAATTTTTCTCCGAAATTTCTGCTTTTTGTGCCCAAAATCCCGGCCATTGTCAACTCTTCGAAATCCCGGCATTGGTCACTTCCTATCAGAGTTCTCCACTTGGGCCTCACCATTTTGTCCTTGGCAATTTCCACGAGAAAGCCCAAAAACTGGTTGGCCAATTCCGCAGTGACAACCACTAAAAAGAGAAACAAAACAATCTAATTGGTGGAATTCGTGGATCTTTTTTCAGGAATTTGGTTCGAAATAATGGATATGCAATGAACCCATGAGAAAATAAGTTGATCTTTTTAATAAATACCTATTGCTAATAATTTCCTTAAAGGACATCTATATACTAATTGACCAATGATTAGATAGACATTAGAGATCGGACAAAGGTATCGGTTGGGATTTTTAAATCAAAAATCTTTAGGTCGCGATATACCGATACCGAAAATCGAAAAATACCGAATGGGATCCGGAAAAATGTTTTTCGACATCGACATGGAAAGATTTTCGACATGGGAAAAGTCTTTTTATTTTATTTTGTTTTTTTACAATTTTCCCATTTGTTTCGTTTATAATAATGCATGAATTCTACTACATCTGACATCTATTGGTGAATAAAATATAAAGTCTATTTAAAAGATTATATATTCTATTTATTTATTTATTCTTTCTGTAAGTATACATTCTTTCCATTCGGACGACGATGTTGAACTCTCCGCTTCTTCAGCATCGTTATTCTTGAGTATTGAAGCAATAAATAATTTGAACAGCGACAAGGCATTGATGCCATCATGGCCGTATTCGTTTTCTCTATCCATTAGCGTATTCTTTGGTTCGGCTACCATCTTATTTTCTCTGTCCATCAGTATATGACCAATTGCTATTTTGGTTTCTTTATCTCCATTGATATTCGCTTCATGCCCTATATCTCCTTCATGATGTTCTCTATCCTCATAATATTCTCGCTCTCTATCCATAATGGTATTCTCTGGCATGACCATACTTTCTTTTTCTCTATCCTTTCCATCTCTATTCGTCTTTTCTTTTTCTCTGTCCATAACCATATTCTTATCATTCTTTAGAAGCTCTAATTGATCTTTATTATTTTCTGCATGTTCTTGCTCTTTCGCCAGTTCATCAGTATTTGTTCCCACCGTATCACTGTGCTCTCTATCCTTTTCTTGTTCTCTGCCCATTACAGTATTCTCACCACTCGTTATACGATCTGTATCCATTTCCGGTTCTCTGCCCATTTCCGGATGTTCTCGCTCTCTTTCCATAAGTTGCTCCACATCGTGTCTGTGCTCTCTGCCATCATTACATCTATTCTCTATTTCGTTTTCTCTCCCCTCAACAATATTCACACCTTCACTTATCACGTGTTCTCTACCCATTTTATTATTATTTTCCTCTCCCTCTCTGACCACTGCATTATTTCCATTCTCTTCAATAATCCCATTCTCTGATGGCAGAGCATTTCCATTGCTCGATGATGGTGATGGTTCTTCTCCATGTCCATTAGATACCTATAATAATTATGTACAATTTTTTAAAATAAATTTCCAATTTCCTATTTTCATATTCAAATTTCAAAATATAATATTTTATAGCATTTAAAATTAAAATATAGAACCTCCGCCCTGATTTCGTGAAGAGCAAATCGCACATTCTTTTTGACTTTGGCACCACCACCACCCTATAAAAACGATCATCATCATCATCATCATCATATATTTTATGAGTATAATTTATTTTTTTAATTTTTTCTGCCTTTTTAGATTTTTTTTTTAATTTTTTAAAACAAAGTACCGTGAAAATTCTATTAGGATCCCATGGAGTCTTATTTTTCAACCCCTCTGGGGGTCTATTAGAGGTTTCTAGAGTTTCTTCGGAGGGAGGGGGTCTACTGGAGGGGTGGACTCCTAATGGGAGGTGGGGACTTAATAGAGTTAATATGGTAAATCATATTTTGGTCACATTACTGTACATATTAATATTTTCATAGTTAATATTATCTATTGATCTTGATCATTTACTATCTTGCCGAATTATTTTTTTGTTATAAATTTTATGGCTAATTATTAATTTATCATCGTTATAATTTAATCTGCTCATATTCTTTATTATTATTTTCTAATTATTTTGAAATTTTATACTCTACTAATGGCATAAAAATCATTTTACCCATTTTATTAGCTTTCTTTTCAATTTTACTGAAATTATTACCAAAATTTTCGGCTCCACCCTTTGATAGCATTCGTTTTGTACAGTTGTATAGAATATCTCTCGGTACAAGATATTGAACATTTTGTTGAACTTTGACCCTTTTAATTCTGCTTCAATGCCATTTTGGTAATTTCGCAAAATTTTGAACATGTCAACGCCCACATGGAGCCCGAAAATCCTTTGCACAGCTACAAAAATATTTTCTATTAAATTTTATATTTCGCTGACTTTTAAAATGTTCTAAAATAATAAATTCAGAGTATTATAAATATGTATGTAGTTGTTTTTTAAACATTTTTGAAACTATTAGGACATTGTTTTTCTTGGATTTCGAGGTCTTAGCTCTGGAAAATTGCCAAAGTTTTTCTACGTTAAACTCCAATAACCTGTATAATTTCCCTTCAGCTTTGCTCTTTTTAGAGTTCTGGCCAAATACGCAAATTCGGAGTTGGCCTCGAGCAGTCCGGTGATCTCCAGCATTTGCCAGATTGCCCTGAACTCGTCCCTCAACTCTACTTCCCCTTTCAATTCTCCATTTCGTGTCTTTTTATTTTTCTTCAAATTCAAGTTTCGCGCCCAATTTGGCCATTTTTTCATTTTAAAACTGAATGTTTTTTGTATTTTTGGCGTTGTGTCATTTGGCTGAAAAGTGAATTATGAAAGTGATTCAATTTTTTTCTAATTCAATTTCTAACCCCAACCTTAGGATTTTCCAGATTTTCCATGTGGTCGATATAGGTTCCACAATTTGTTTTGAAACTCCGTACAAAATCGTCCCTGAAGGTCGAAATTTGGTCGTGTCGAGTTACCAATTCCCGCAGGAGCAAATGTAAATCCGGAATATTTGCAGGATCCCAATTGCCGCAAAGTTCCAAAATGCTATATACCAGCTAAAAATGAAAATTGGAAGTTAAAAACTCATCAATGCAAAAGGCCCCTACTTTCTTGTAATGTGCCCCCCCCTCCCCTCTAATGGAGGGAGGTTAAAAATAAGACTCCTCTGGGGGGTCTCATTACAGGAAATACGGTATATGCCTTACCAATTTGCCAAGTTCGATTTTCTCGGCACTCCATCCCTGCTCCTCCTCCACCTCCTGTTGTACCATCGCTCTGGCCACCCTTGTGATCAACACCCCATAAGTTTGTACTTCCACCTGATCCTTTGCTCTTTTTTCTCGGTTTCGCAGTTGATCGATCAGCAAAAATCTCGAGTAGGGATCTGATGGGTTCTTGGGCCCTTTGTAAAGCCGATTGGACTCCAGCGCCACCCGTTTCAACTCCTCCATCGAAGTGCCAAGCAGAAGGAGTTCCATCAGAACGCCAAGATCCACTTTTCCGCGGGGACCTGAGCAAAATAAGATCCATGATGAACTGACCAAGTATTATGATCGAACAAATGATAAAAATAGCGATCATCAAGGATGAAAGACACCAATTGACTCTTATATATCGAAAAACATGAGCAAAAAATCAGAGAATGGATAGATCGGGATCGTTATCAATCTCTATAATATATAAAAATAAGATTTAAAATTAATATACTTTTATAGATGACCCCAGTTCAATCAATAGTAACCCAATGATTTTTGAATTTTTAAAAATTCTTGCTTTTTGGATCGGTTTAAAGTCAATCCCTTGGATTTCTATATTCGAATCAAACCTAAATTGTAATATTAATTCCGAAAAAAAACCCCAGGCAAAATAATTGAGTTTATAAAAACTTTTTTATAAACTCAATCCCATTACACATCCATTTTTCAGAATTCCCAGCCATACCCGGTGGATTCAGCGTTCTGTACAAGTGCTCGGCCACCAATTGGTCCTTGGGTTTCAGCAACGCCTCCAGCAGTTTGGCATTCTGCCAATACTTGCTGATCAGCGAGTTCGGCCTCTTCAGTTGGCTCAACTGGGCATTGGGAGTCCAGAACAGTTTCTCCAAACAATCTCTGTATTCTTCCGCATTGTCCGTCTCTTCCATTCTTTGGCTCTTCCCATTCGATTTTGAACTTTTATTTTTTTGACTTGGATTTGCACCATTTGAATTTGGCATTTCGAACTCCGAATTTTGATTTTCGGCCTTAGCATTCGTTGGGGTTTTGTCCTTTTCCTCCGCAATTTTGGCGCAATATGCCCCCACAACTTGTCGGCGTTGTTCTGGCCCCAAAAGTGCCAAAAATCTTGCCAACTTGGCCCATCCACTCTTCCGTCCGACCTCCTTCTTCTCGATCATATGCAAAAGGTCCCCAAAAATGCGTCTCAACTCCTCAATCTGATTGTCCGCCGGACAATCTATTTTTGTAATTTTACCATTTTATTAAATTTTGAAGTAAATTGCAAAATTGTGATATAAAATATAAACATTTTTCCGATAAAATCAATATTTTATATAATTATTGGCTTTATTGGATTAGTCTATTTTCTTCGCATAATTTTTAACCCAATAATGAAAGTCGTTTAAAAATAGCTAATGATTTATTTAGAATTGTTTACTCTGATCAGCTGTAATCTTGATAAATAATAACCCAACGATGATAAACACCGATGACAAAGTCCAAATATGCATTTTGCCTCAAAAATAATAATTAAAAAAGGGAAAATATTTTTTATTAGAGAATAATCGGCAGGAAATTTAGGATCCAGTCCATAATGTTTATCAATTTCGTAAAATTGGACTAATAAGTAAAATGCAATGCACATTATTTGCCATAGATATATAAAATTGATGCAAAAATCGATCATATTTATATATTTATGGATGAATACTCGGTTATAAGATTACAAATAACAACCACGGGAGGAGTGCAAATTGGCATAAGTACATGTATCATTATCATAAGACATATACATTTATGAAAATAATAACACATAAACACCCTATTAGTGTCATTACCATATTACTTTTATTGGTTCCAAAAATTGTTGTTTATTAACAAAATTGAACCACATGGCAATATAACAACTTTGACATGAATGTTTTTGAGCTTTGTCCACTTAATTGCCATTTCCCCCTTTACATATTAGGTAATAATACTAATACCTATCCTCAAGTGATTGAACTAATAAGGCTCTATTGAGCAAAATCATGGATTTGTTGGCTACATATACCGTAAATGCTCTAATATAAGACCGGGGTCTTATATTTTTCAAACCCCCTCGGAGGGGGGTCTTATAATAGAGCAGGGTCTTCTATTAGAGCAGGGTCTTATAATTTTCAAACCTCCTCACGGGGATTAGAATAAATGATTAATGATCACTTATTTTTTGAAAATTTGTTTCTAAAAAAATAAATTTTTTAGAAAAACATTTATAACGAAGAAAAAAGAGAGAAATAAATGGCAAATTCGGGAAAAAAAGCGTTGATAAGTATTCTTCATTGAATTTTTTCATCTGTTTTCGATGACTTCAACAGGGTTGCGATCAGATTCGAGGAGGGGGGGGGGGTCAGGTAATGTCACTGATGAACAAAAAAAACGTATTTCTGTAGCCCAAAAGCTCGCCGGGAGAAATTTTACGAATTCGGTTTTTTAGAAGAATTCAATAAAGGAAATCATTATTGAATATCGATTTTATTGAACAATTTTGTTCAAATCGAAAAAGTATACTTAATAGAGAGCAGGGTCTTATATTAGAGCAGGGTCTTATAATAGAGCAGGGTCTTATATTAGAGCAGGGTCTTATAATAGAGCAGGGTCTTATATTAGAGGAAATACGGTAGTTCTTTTTAGCTTTATAAATGTTCAAAATTTATTTCAACTACTCTGTCGATCTTTTTGGAATAAAAATAATAAAAACGCATCAAATTATGGTGTTGGATTGGTCGTTTAACAAGATGAAGTGTGCCAATTTTGATAATGAAAATGCAAGAATTTCTCGTTGAGGGCGAAATAGAATAATGATCAATCACAGGATCAATTCTAATCATGGGGAGAATGACCCTGTAGATAAGGGAAAGGAATGGCATTCGGAAAGGCGAAATTCCATGCAATAATTCTGGATTATCAATACAAAAAATCAGTCAAATATTTGCAAATTAATTTATCCAAAGTGTCCACACAATTTTGGTGATTTTGGATCACACTTTTGGTTTAATCTCTTATATTATTGTCGTTCATTCTCTTTGGCTCGTCTGTAGTCCTCGTCCGCCCTTCATTTGCTCTGAAAAATAAGAAAATGATGTATTTTTCAACATTTTTTATTTACCTATTTTTATATTTTTTATTATTAATACTTTGCAAATTTTCTGGCACGACTTCAGGGAGCAGAAGCGGTTGTCATTGCCGCCATAGCCGGAGTAGTAAAAAGGCTTAAATTGGATGAAGAGTTTAATTGGATCAAATTTGAATTTGAAATGAGCGGACTTGCCTTGCACTTCCCTTCATAGCTGGAGTACCACCACTGTTTCTCGCCTTTCCCCTCGCCGGCCTTGGGCTGGGTGCAACGCTAAAAATGATATAAAAATTATTTTTAATAAAAATAAATAAAATATTTTTCGAATTATTTATTACTTTGGGTTTTGGTGGCAAATTTCCTTGGATAGCAACAGTCAGAGTCAGCACCACAAGGGCCACGAGGAGGATGCTCATCAGTTTGACCATTTTGTTCAGAGCAAAAGTTGGTTTTTTAGTGTGGAAATTGAGGGTTTAGTTGGGTAAATACTTTTTTTGTGATGATTCTGAGCATTGGCGCATCCCTTAAATATGGAAAATCCGGAACTCAAACCAATGATAACGGTTTTTCCTCTGAAAATTCATTGAAAATTTGACCAAAATCCACGTTTCACACCGGGGCCATCCTCAAAATCAGTATTCGATGTTCAATTACTAAGCATTTATAATTTTTATTAAATTGCTTTTCTTCCGCCTCCATATCTTTAACACGAACAATGGGCAATAATTTTAAAATTCATATAAACCAAACTTACATCAGACGAGTTCAAAGATTATCAGCAAAGAATTTTTGTGTTCGTGAAAATTTTTTGAAAAAGGTTTAGGATATTATGTATAGGTATAGTTTATTAGACCATATTCTTTAGATCTTGTTAGAAACAAGTATAAACTTTTGCAGCATTTTATGCTCTATCTTTTGGTCTTTTTAGTTTTTCAAAATTCGAATAAAAAACAATTTTTCGGAAATATCGAAATAGGGCTTTTCACGAAAATTTCGAACTTTTCTCGGAAATTCAAAAATATAAAAGATTCAAAGATTGAGCATAAATTCTGCACAGCTTTTTCTTCTTTTTTTGTTTTGACTATAGCTCGTGAGTGTTTTTTAACCCGAACCCAAATCCTAGAGGATTTATACCGTAAAACCCCTATTATAACCCCCGGGGGTTATATTTTTCAACCCCCCTCCAGAGGGGGGGGGTCTATTAGGAGGGGGGGGGTTCAATTAGGAGGGGGGTTNCCTAGACAAAATACAACCTTAAAAGCGGGGTTCTAAAAAATAAATGACTCTAAAAATTTTACAAAGATGAGAAATGCTCGCATTAAGACTATGATAGCAATGATTACATTGAATTTTGAAAATTTTTCTTTTTCCATATATAAAAATCAAATTTTTGGCTAGAACCCCCGGGGGTTCAATTAGGAGGGGGGGTATATTTTTCAACCCCCCTCCAGAGGGGGGGGGTCTATTAGGAGGGGGGGTTCAATTAGGAGGGGGGGGGGCTATAATAGGGGTTTACGGTATATATCCTATGTGATAGATCACAACACCACGCCATCGAATTTTTCGAAAAATCCCTATTTTTGATATTTTCGAACTTTCGAACATTTCAGGGAAACATCGGTTCTTTGCTGTTGTAAACCCGACTGGCAATTACAGAAATTTGGGGATTGGCCGATCAGGAATAAAAAAACAATTTATGTATATCCTCCGATTTTGACAAATTCTTAAAAATTATTTAATAAATAAGGGTCAAGATTTTCCTCCAAAATCATTACATTTATCCAAAGTTGTACTGATCAAAATATTTTGTTTTATTTTCTCCTTTCCATTGATTAATTTGTGTCAATTTCTTTTTCAAATTATCGAAACAATTTTGCCAAAGACCATAAATGATATTCCATACTGATCTGATCCATTTTAGTCACAAAACATCGTAAAAAATAAAATCATCAAATTTATTTTGGCCATATTCTCAACAAATATTGAAATATTGTATTTTAGCTCCTAAAATTAAATTTTATGGATTTTTTCATTCAAAACACCAAAAATTATTTTGAAATTATATTTTAGATATTGTTAAATAAAATTGATAATTGAGAATCAATTCTTTTTGCATAAAAAATAAGCAAAATTTCGGCTATCAGATAATAATGGACAAATCCTTTACAGTCTTCATTTATCTGTGAATATCCTAATTGACTCCAAAACTAAACTCCTTTCTGAAATTCATTGATTCCCAGAATAATGGTACATTTTGTGTTTCATCAGTAAGTCACATCATTATTTTTCAATTTTTTATTTCAAAAATATTTCGTTGCGATTTATAATTCCATAAATATAAAAGAATTTAGAAATTAGAAATTATCAATCTCTAAAGTAATTTTGCTCATTTTAAAAAAGTATTCAAAAAAAATTTTGATAATAGAGATTTGAAGAAAGAAGACTACACTGACTACACTGACTACATCATCCATCCATCCATCCATTCCCTCTTCTGTATAAACATAGATACCATTTATTCACTTTTTCCCTTCAAAATTGGAACAATTTCCATCGACTTTTTGTTTCTCTGACGAGAATCTCGCCATATGCATTTGTATCCATTATTCCCCACATTTTCTCGCCCTCTCTCTCTGGCCCACGCTAATTGCAATTTGACGCGAACCCATGGTAAGCTAAATCGATAGATTTTCAATTTTCCGATTCAATCTGCTCCTCAGTGTAAATTATGTTTCCTTTTGGTATCTCGGATCAAGGTTTGGTACGCCCATTTGATCACTGTTATTGAGTGTTCTGAATCTGGGTTTATAAATCATGGTTTCCTTTTCTTATTTAATTGTTTTTTATTAATTGGCAATGGAAAATGGGCTTCGGATGAATGAGGCTATCGCAAAAATTCTAATAATTTACTGCTACATATCTTTAATAAATTCGTATTTTAATTTATTTTGTTATCAAAATCAGAATCTTAAATAGGTTTAGCTTTTACTTTAGCTCTTAATCCTATCATATTCTTGCCTATTCGCTCTACATTATTAAATTCTCTTTCCTTATTTGAAAAGTCACCACAATGTTCCAAAATCCTCCTCCGGATTACGACTCAAAGTGTGTCGTCTGCGACTTCCAACTGCCCCAAAGTGTCCCCTCCCATCGCCATTACGGTGCCCAAAATGTGTGCCAATCCTGTGCCGCCTTCTTCCGGCACACCGTATGCAAGGGCCGCACTTACATTTGCGAGAAGCCCAAGCAGTGCCAATTCTTCCAAAGTCTGTTTTTTTGGATTCAGACTTCCAAGCTTATTAGATTTAAATAATTAATAGCTCAAAATTTTTTTGATTCATTTTATGTCTTATTTTAGTAAATATCTTTTTATTTTTATTGTTGATATGAATATTGTACTTAATTTTTCCACTCTTTCCATAGACACACCAAGTCTGCTGCGCACTGCATGCAGATCTTGCAGACTGGAGAAGTGTCGTCGGGTCGGAATGCGAGAGGAAAGTGAGAATCAAAATTATAATACATTTGATAGAAATGTAGTATAATGTAAAATAAACAAAAATAAATAAATAAATAAAAATCAAATTCCAATTTGATCTAACGTGATAATTGGCACTGATATTATTTTTGAAGTTTAAAAGATTAAAAATATCAACTAAGGGACACCTGATCTAGCTCCTGGCTTAAAGGACTAAACTCTGAGAGTACAGTCATGTTTCTTCTGAAGTGCGCTCCCTTGGGAAAAATAACTAATCATAATCAATTCAATAAGAAATTAATGTAAAATTTTTGCAAATTTAGTGGTCCGTTCATTGCCCTATCATTTGCTGAAGAGATCGCAACCCAAAGAACAACAGCAGAAGGAGCTTCAATCTGAAGAAGAAGAAGAGGGGGAAGAGGGGGAAGAAGAAGTTCAAAGTGTGCAAAATTCCAAATTCAACATAATAATAATTGGGCATAACAGGGAAGAAAGCGTAACGGAATCGGTGAGCTGAGGAGACAGAAATTCCCCAAAAAATTGTTTTAATTTGATTAAGGCCAATCTGGCACCCGAGAAAAGTCCACCAGCAAGTCATAATAAGGATGAAGGTTCGGGAGAAGAGAACAACGGCAAAGAGCAGCAACAGACATCCTATAGTTGTGAGATCTGCGGCCAAATGACCGTCCACCGGCATTACAACGCCCCGACCTGTCTTGGTAAGCAATTGTCAAAAATGGATCCATAATTAGTAATTTTTTGTGTAAATTTGGAATATGGTCCTAATCAGTGAATAAAATAAAAGATCACCAAATGATAATCTTGTTCTCATTGTCATTATAGCATGTCGCTCCTTCTTCAAACGATCAGCCCTCACTATGAAGGAATACAAATGCGTGAACAAAGATGGAAAATGCCTTGTAAAGAAAAGTAAAAATAATTACAAACTCTTCCAAAAATTTAATTACAAAAATATTTTAGTGTACACATAATAATAAATAAATACAGAAAAAAATCCTGCCCCTGCAATTTTGAGCGAAATAAAATTTAATTAAATGAAAATTGATGAGCGAAATATATTCGAGTTCCTTTTTATAATTTCATAAATCATTTTAAATTCATTTTTTATTTTCTTTTTAATTTTTTTAGGTTCCTCTTGCCGAGCGTGTCGGATGGACAAATGCGTTCTGGCGGGCATGGACGTCAACTCCATGCGTCTTCCGGACCCCTCCTACAAACAGCGCGTCAATGATTTCCTCGACAAAAGACGCAACTTTCTGCTAGCAAGTAGCAGGGGGAGTTCAGCAGCTCAGACACCGAGCAGCAGTTGTAATAGTCCTGCTGATAGCATGTCAAATGATCTGGAATTATCAGTAAATTTCTTTATTCCTTCTCTAAAATTTTTATTTATATATCCCTAGGATTTTAATGAAAATGGCCAAGCCCTTACAAGCATACTATGTGACTAATAGATAGGATAAATGCCTGCTACCAAGCAAAAAATATCATGAAAATTGGCCAAACATAAAAAATTAATGGCCAAAATAAGCAACAAAATCGTCGGTTTGGCCAAACACATGGCCATAATTTTTCTCTACTTGGCCATTCAAGCTTAACAACTTTTTTGCATTTGTGGCAGACACTTAGTTAGATACTTTAGCTTTAGACCTATCTATTGATACGAGCTTGTTCCTCAATGTTGCATGACGATTTTCTCTAATCCACAATGAAACGGACTGGGTCGTTTCATTGCCGGTACGTTTCATTGCCAAGGCTTGAAACTTTGTTCAAACCAAACCTAGAGAAATGGGTTTGGTGTCAAAAGATAGAGCATTAATATAGCTACAAAACAAGTCTAAACCCATCCGGATTGGCCCACTGCAAAAAAAAGTTATGGCCAAAATATCGCTGTTTTTTCAAATTTTGGCCAAATTGACGGTATTTTGGCCATAACTTTTTTTGCAGTGGGCCAATCCGGATGGGTTTAGACTTGTTTTGTAGCTATATTAATGCTCTATCTTTTGACACCAAACCCATTTCTCTAGGTTTGGTTTGAACAAAGTTACAAGCCTTGGCAATGAAACGTACCGGCAATGAAACGATCCCTAGCGAAAAATATCTTTTTTATATACTAAAGACACGCCATAATTTCAAATTTTAAATGAATTCCCTTTATACAGGATCATTTTTTGGAATTCAATTTCACACTTTCTTCGATGGAAAACATTGAGTTAAGACTCCAAAGCTTCTTCACCGTCGAGCGGTCCTTCAAATTTGGATTCCTGGAACAATTCGCATCTCTGAAGGAAATGTTGGGGTTCGGTGAAAGTGTCATTTGCAATTTTGAAAAATTTACGGTAAATTTTTTTTATTATTTGAATGAATTATTTTTTGTTTTTAGGAATGTGCGCCCGATTTGAGTAACGACCAGAAATACAAGATGGCCGCCAAGTTTGGCAATTTGTACACCCGCCCAAAACATTTGATGATGGAGCTAACTTCCATTGTGGAAATTTTCCGCACGATGCCCTTGTTTAGGTTGCTGAGCTGTGAAGATCAGGTCAATACATAAAAATCGAAAATTGGAAATTTAATAGGGATGGGTTTTTTAATTTTTAAAAATTACTCTTTTAATGGCATAATTTTCTCAAAATTCTTTTCCAATCAGATCACTCTGCTGAACTATGTGGCCCTGCCCCAGTTGGAGCTGTTCAACAAGTTCAACTCGTCCAAGTTCAACTCTCCCGTGGTGATCAAGGTTGCTACCGGCTGCGATCTGTGGCGTGTGTTCTGCAACAGCGATGGTCTCTACGCTGGTGACAGGACGTAAGATATTTTCGGGCATAGAATTTGAGTGAAAAAACGCGAAAATTTCCATAATTATATTTAATTAAATATCAATATGTAATTTATGATTTTTAAATTATTAAGAAATGATATTTTTTAAACTTTTACATTATACTACACAGAATCCATAAGTTGGCCGATCATCTTTTTCGGCGTCTGATGGAACCCTTCAACCGCATAAAATTGACAACGGAGGAATTTATATTACTCCGAGCAATCATGTTCTGCCATTCAGGTATTTCCCAAAAACATAAAAAATATAATGAAATTTTCATATTTTTTTTCATCTGGAAAATTTCAAAACATTAACCACCCGTTTTAGCCACCTCCGGCCTATCAGTGCATGCGCGTCAAGTGCTGCAGCGCGAGGGGGAGAAGTATGCGCGCATTCTGATGCGGTGGCTGCAAGCGTGGCACGATGCGCCCGCATCCGCTCGGCGCTTCGCGGACTGCATGCACCTTGCGGAGTGCGCGTTCCGAGCGGCAGAAAAACTGCGCGAGTTGTTTAACTACCTGGCTATGGTGACGGACCAACACCGATTCCATTCCAGCATCCCACCTGTCTTCGTGCCCATGTGTCTTCTCGGGGCGGACGGCAAAATATGATCAAAACTTGCAGATTTTATTTTTTGCGAAATTTGGCCATAAATATCTAAATAAGCAATGTATTATTTTTAATTATAAAAATAAAAAAAATCCTCTTTAGCTTTTACCAGTAGTCTATGCATCTTACATTTTTTATTTTAGTTATTTCTATAAAAATAATAAAAATTTAAATCAAGATAAAACTATCTTAATAAATATTTTAATCCATTGACAATTTATTCTTTATTAAAATGTCATTTTTAAACCCAAAATGGTTGTCAATTCCACCTTTCCCTTTTGTAATTATAAATATCTAAATAAATAAAGAATATTTTTTTTATTCTTTGAAAAATAATTTTACATATTCATTCGAAAAGACGTTTAAAATGTTTGGAATGTTGGAACTTTCAGCCTTTTAACTTATGGCCTAGCAAACTTTGAAAAGTGCCAGATTGGCAAAGTTATTTTTAACGCCAAACGTGGCTGCTTTTATCGTGGTGCGACTTTTGCGGACCCAACATTTGCAGACCATGTTATAACTCAGCTCAATCATATCCTAGAAAAACCAACCAGAAAATTAGCTAAAAATAAGCCTAAACTCATTAAATTGGCCTAGTAATATTTTTTGGCCAAATACGCGGTGTTTGGCTATAACTTTTTTCTAAGAGGGCTAATTCGAGCAGGCCTTTGGCTTATTGTGTAGCCAAATTTTTCCTCTATTTTTGGCATCAAAACTATTTTATTTAAATTGCATTTGAATAAGTTATTACGAAATGTCCGCAAATATCAGGTCCGTAAAAGTCGGATAGCCGCTTTATAACTTCAGTCAAAAGTAAGTTAGGGAAAGCATAAATACAGGAAAAGCGAGTCAATTCCACGAAAATGCCGGACTCGATCAACTGAGTCCCCACTATTGAGTCCTCACGATTGAGTCCCCACGATTGAATCCCTACGATTGATTCCCCACGACTGAGTCCCCGTTGTTATAGGGTCTTAGAGTCTCCATTACAAATTCTTCCGCATCATCATTTAACCCTTCCGCATCACCTCCTTACTCTTACGCATCATCAACTTACCCTTCGGCATCACCTCTTCACCCTTCAGCATCATCTCCTACCCTTCCGTATCACTTCCTCACCCTTCCGCTTACCTTCCAGAGCCCTTCCGCGTCCTTCCCAGACCCTTCCGCTTATGTTCCAGAGCCCTTCCGCGTCCTTCCCAGACCCTTCCGCGTCTTTCCAAAACCCTTCCGGTAGGTAGGCGGATGTATGCGGAAGGCGACTAGAAGTGATCCGGATGGATGCGGAAGGTGACTAGAAGTGATGCGAAAGGCGACTAGAAATGATGCGGATGGATGCGGAAGGCGACTAGAACTGATGCGGATTGATGCGGATAGGCGACTAGATATGATGCGGATGGATGCGGAAGGCGACTAGAAATGATCCGGATGGATGCGCAAGGATGAGTAGGCGATGCGGAAGAAATGGGAATGGATAACAACGGGGAGTCAGTCGTGGGGACTCAATCGTGTAGGGACTCAATCGTAGGGACTCAATCGTGAGGACTCAGTCGTGGGGACTCAATCGTAGGGACTCAGTCGACCCTCACCGCGAAAATGTGAATCAATTCCATATGACACAACTCACTTGTCAGGAATTCTTAATACTGTATCGTCCCCTGTAATTGTTAGTGCACTAACAATTACCCCCCCCCCTTATTTTTATGTCATCGTTTCAAAAAGTTGGTAAAATCCATTTATGCGATCGTTTAGGATTGCATATATTTATGGTCATCATCACATGTATCATGTATGCTTATTAGATTAACGCTGTTCAGTGTTCACTTTTCGCTTCCCCTCTCATATCATAAGCCGGATCATCGCTGAAACATAAATTTTCGGGATTTGCGATATGTCATCATTCAGAGATTTTCACCTCGCAAGCATGCTTGCAGGCGGACAGTGAAGAGAAATTGTTGTAGTTGACGCCGTTACCCAACCACCAAAATGGCTTAAATTGACAAATTTCCGTTAAAAAAATAATTTACAAATTTTCCCGCCAAATTCAAATTTGAAATGAATGGGCTTGGACTCGCCTTGCACTTTCCCTCCGATTTGGCGTACCACCAGCGACGCAGGTGCCAGTGTCCGTTGCCAACAACCTTTGGCAGATTGCAACGCTAAAATTAGAGCGAAAATTGGCATTTTGTTCCAATTTTTAATTTCAAATTTACTCTCTGTTTCCCGGGCTTATCACGGGCATCGATGTGAGCAGTCAAAGCTGCAATCAACACCACCATACACAGGACGATGCTCATCAGTTTGGCCATGTTTGTTGGATCCAAATATGATTTCTTGTTGAAATGGATTTTTGAGGAAAGTTTTTTGATGCTTCTGGTGAGATTTGGGACCTTCTTAAATATGACATTTGAAGAGCCAAATGCCCATATTTCATTTTTCAATGAAATTAATTTTTTCCTAGTATCCATTTAGTAAGCTTTTTGTTCCTTCACCTGGTCAAACTGATGAGCATCGTTCTGTGCCTGGTGGTGTTGATGGCGGCTTTGACTGCTGGCATCGATGCCCGTGATAAGCCCGGGATACAGAAGGTAAATTTGGATTTAAAAATTGGACAAAATGTCAATGTTTTCCAATTTTAGTGATGCAATCTGCCCAAGGCTGTGGGCAATGGACGCCGGCATCTGCGTCGCTGGTGGTACGCCAAATCGGAGGGAAAGTGCAAGGCGAGTCAGAGTCCATTCATTTCAAATTTAAAATTTGGCGCCAATTTTGTCAATTTAAGCCATTTTGGTAGTCTGGTCGTGGTGGCAACAGCAACCGCTTCGATTCCCTGTCCGCCTGCAAGCGTACTTGCGATTTGGAACTTGCATAATGATCCAATATTGGTGGATCCCTAAAAGCTAAAAGATTTTTCAATGCTGATTCCTGCTTGATAAAATGGCGTGTGAAAAATCAAGGCTGGATCAGATCATAAATTATTTATACATATAATGATAAACTATTGTATAAATTGAATTTTATACAATATTTGCAACAATAATATTTCTAATAACACCTCCAGAGATTTCGACAGAATTCATTTTATCAAAGGTTGATTTCGTCAGAAAAATTATATTTAAAAAATTGTAATCGATATTTCAAAAATGGGGTTTACAAGGGAACATTCCCAACTCCATCCTTGCCATTTTATAGAGCATCCACGCAAACAGTGTAAAATTTTATTATTAAATTCCCTCGGCTACAAGAACATAAATTAATTATTTTTGAAAATAAATAATATAAATAAACGGTCGTTCATTCAGGCGGATAATCCACCAATCGGAATGGCATCAATCGTACCATCAATAATTTCTGTTAGGCGATGCGCCATAAAAACGATTGAGAATTACCATACATTAAAAAATAATGAATATGAACTAACAAATAATATGATTAAGATTTATTATGAAATAAACGATGGATGTCATCCCAGTGTGTGGATGATCGGTGTGGATGAACGACCGTTTATCGAAAATTTAAAAATAATTAATTTATGTTCTTGTGGCCGAGGGAATTTAAAAATTAAGAATAAACTTTTACACGGTTTGCGTGGATGCTCTATAAAATGGCAAGGATGGAATATGCAAATTCCGACTAGCAGTTCCCTTGTTAGATAATATTTTCGAAAAATTTTAATTTTTTCAAAAACCGAGGTAATGAAAATTCTGAAAATTCTTAAATTCTCCTTAAATTCTCTCGGCCACAAGAACATAAATTAATTATTTTTAAATTTTCGGTAAACGGTCGTTCATCCACACCGATCATCCACACACTGGGATTATACAAATAAATTGATTTCAACAGGTATATTATGCATGTCGGCATTTCGTAGTTCAGCGATGGAGTACTGTTGCTGAATAACTACTACACTCATTGCCACAAAGAATGTTCCAAAACTCATATGTTTAAAAAAATGATCTATATATTGAAGCGAAATCTTTTACCATTTCCTATAGGATTTTGTATAAAAGCGTTTTTTTTTTGTCAGCCACAATTACCACAAAGGACAGAGAAAAAGTGAAAATAGAATGCAAAAAAGAGAGAACACTCACATAAATTCGCTTCAAGTTATAGATTTTTTTAAATGGGCTGATCGCTTTCCGATGGCAACGAGTGTAAATGAAAGCGTAAACACACGAAATAGTGAATGCGATGTGCTATCCACTACCTCACAGCGAAGCCAGAGAAAAAATATCGAGAAAATAGATGCAACGCACACGGCCGCATGTCAGAGATGCCAGACAAACGTGGAAATAGTTCGTATGTCCCTCGCGTTGTCTGCCTCTCCTTTGCAACCCATTCATTTGTCCGCTTCCCAATTTTGCTCTTCTATATAAGTGGCGCAGTTTGTGTCTCGCGTGCGATCTCTGTCCGGCGCCGTTTCCCGCCCTGGTCCAGTGGGGCGCTCCCGGCCAGCTGCTCTCACCCAGCACAGCGCCCGTGGTTCTCTGCCCTCCTTCTCCCTGTCCCTGTGTTCTTCTCCCCTGCCTCGCACCCACAGTCCCTCGCTGGTCTCTAACCGTCTCCTCACTCTCTGGTCTCTGCCTCTACCACACTGTCTCTTCTCTCTCCGCGTGTCTCTTCTTCTTCGTCTCCTCTCCTCTCCCTGCTCTTCGCCGCCCGCGGCGGGTGTCTGCCCCCTGGAACAGAAAGTAGTGCCCCGGGACACAGTCACTCTTGGTTGGGTTTCCGGTGTGCTCCCGCGAACAGGATCTTCCACAGACGGTCGCGGTCTTAAGTGATCCAGGGCGGTTGCATTCGGTTGGAGTCGGCTCCAGAGATCGCAATTTTTTTTTAAATTTTTCGATGGAATTTAAAAGTTTTTATAAGGTTTTATCATATTTTTAAAATCATTGATTTAAATTTGCAAATTTTTCTAGGACTTGAATAAATCAATTTTAAGCTCAATTTGACAATTATCAAAATTCAGAATTCTGGAAACGCCAAGAATTTGAAAAAGACATGCCAAGAATTCATGACGGAAGAAGCGAAGCATTTTAGACAAATTTTTGGCTCATCGTTGTCGACAGTCCACACGGAAGCCACAATTTTTGTTGATTTTTTATAAATTCAAAATTAATTTTCATTTCATAAATCATAATTAGGGTGTCCAAACATATGGATAAAAATTCGCGAAATATTGCCATAAAATATGGATAAAAAAGTGCCAAATATGGACGAAAATACGAAATTTTCTCCAAATATGGACAAAAATATGGAAAATATGGATAAAAATTGGCGAAATTTTGGCAGAAAAAATGAAAAATTTTTTTCTAAAAATCATTTTAATATTTTAAAAATGAATTTACGGAGGAAAAAATAGTTTAATTTCATATTCCTTTTCTGAAAATTAACTGAAAATTTTTTCCGAGAATTTTTTTGTAAAATTTTTTTCCAAAAAATCATAAATTTTCGGATTTTATTGCATTTTTGTTTAAGAATTTTCTTTAAAAAATGGCGAAATGTGGACGAAAATATGAAAAATATGGAATATGGACAAAAAGTCCGAAATATGGAAAAATATGGAAAATATGGATTATAAAATGATGTCTAAAAGGTTCAAATAAAGCTAAAAATGTGTTTTAGGTGATTTTCAGGCCATGAGTGCGCAGAAAAAATATGGATTTCCATATGTTTGGACACCCTAATCATAATAATAAAGAAGCGATTTTTCATTTTCAGCTTGAAATTTTTTTGAGTTTTTATCGCAACGATTATTTTAAAATTTCTGTGTGCAGTTTAGTCATATTGGCTTTGATAAAGTAGTTTGAAAATATTGGTGATCTTGGTAAGGGATGTCAGAAACATGTCTAATATTGTAATAATATATGACGAGACTGACAATGAGGTCAGATTCGTGCTCAGGCATCCCAAAAAAATCCCAGAATGCACGACTTCAAAGAAAAAAACATTTTTTATTTTCGGGTCACCAATTGGTAAGGATTGCCAGTATTTGCATATATTTGATTTTGTTATACTGATTTATTTAATTTTCTTTTAAAATATGATGAAATTCTCCCCGGATCGACACAAATATTGCCAAAACTGACATTTGTTTGGAATTTAAGGTTCTGTATGTGTATTATATCTAGGGCTGCGATTTTTAGGGAATTTCCCTAAGCCAAAATAGGGACCTATTAGGGAGCAAAAAAAGGCCAAAATAGGGAGAAAATAGGGAGCTATCTAACGAAAATAGGGAAAAATAGGCAAAAAAAATTTCCCATTCTTAGGGGTGTATTTTTCGATTTTTCGCCAAAAAACGCACGAAAAAAATCGCCAAATTTTATTCTCGCTTCTCACAATTGCAAATGATATATTTTTCCAAATTTTCGGGGGTGAAACTAGTTCGGTTATCGGCCAAAATATTTTTGTAAATCGAAAAGGATCNTCTCTTTGAATTTACGCGTGCGGGGGCTTTTGAGAAAACCTGAAAAATTATTTTTTTAATTATTGGTTTTTTCATATTTTTTTTTACTTTTCCGTCCGTTGTATAAATATCTTTTGGAAATTTCAGAATCCATTTGCGCATCATTTTTACCTTTTTTGGCTAAAAAAAAATTTTTTATGGTTTTTTCATAAAAATTTCGTAAAAAATGGGCAAAATAGGGAAAAATAGGGAGAAAAGTCGGGAAATAGGGAAAATTTTAGCCGGGCTTAAGAAATAGGGAAAATAGGGAAAAAAAAAGTTCATCAAAATACGTTTAAATATGTCTAAAAACGCGTTTCTGAGCGTTTCCCTACGATTCCTTGCTTTTAAAAAAATAGGGAATTCCCTAAAAATCGCAGCCCTAATTTATATCGTGACGCGACATTTGGGGGGACCAATTGCTATAACTCGGTTCAAATAGAACCTGGTGAATATTTGATTCAAAAAATAGAGTAAAAAATTAGCTACAAAATCAGCCTAAGCCCGTTTCAATTGGCCCCAACGCAAAAAAAAGTTATGGCTAAAATATCGTTTTTTCAAATTTTGGCCAAATTGGCGCTATTTTGGCCATAACTTTTTTGCATTGGGGCCAATTGAAACGGGCTTAGGCTCATCTTGTCTAATTTTTTACTCTGTTTTTGTGAACCAAATAGATTTCTCCAGGTTCTATTTGAACCGAGTTTTAGCGATTGGTCCCCAAATGTCGGGTAGCCGTGTATTACCATTACCAGTGGAGTGAGTGCATTTTATGTGTGTGGCTGGGATTGTTGATTCACACTTTGTGTGATCGATGCTTGATCACCAAAGTCGGTATTTAAAGCTAAAACTATGGGAGGGGGACTACAGTTAATGTTTGGTTGTCCGTATATTTAATGAGTCAGATGGCCTATTTTCATTGGCCCAACTTTTAAATTTAATTGTACCAAAAATTTCTTCACGAAGCCAGAAAATTTTCTTTAAAAAATCTTGCTAATAAGCCAAAACTTCCTTATAAGTGGAAAAATTTGCAGAAATTCTACTTTCCCGACTTTTTGACCTAATAAATTTTTCTCTATACCAATTAATGATAATGCATTTTAGAACATTCTCACCCCAAAAATGGTCAATCTGATCAGCATCTTCTTGGCTTTTGTTTTTTTGGTGGCTTTCATGGCACCAATTGAGGGTCAAAAATCGAAACCTGCGGTATTTTTAAAGAAATTTCAATAAAATCCATCAAAGGTCATCGATCAATTTAGCGCTGTGAACTGGCGAAGAAGGAGGGCAACGGAAAGGCGAAGCTGAAGCGGTGGTGGTACGATTCGAAGGACGGGCAAACATGCAAGGCGAGTGCCCAAAATCCTTAGTGATTGAATTATTGAGTTCGCTCGGCATTCTTGACCAAGAAAATGATCCTTTTTATAGAATTGTACTGGTACTGGTCGAGCAGTTTGTGGTTTAGATTTGACCCAGAACTTATTACCGTATTTCCTGTATTAAGTCCCCTCCCTGCAATAGACCCCCCCCTCTGAAGACGGGTTGAAAAATAAATCCCCCGGGGTCCTAATACAGGAAATACGGTATTAGCAACCCTGTTTTCCCGATGTTTTAAAAAGGCCACAAAAACATGCCCAATCTTTTGGCCTTTTTAGTTTTTGAAAATTTTCGTAAATTTTTTTCTCGAAATTTCTCAAAAAATTTCCAGGAAATTCGAAGATAGGTGGAGCATAAAAAATTTGCATATATTTGCTTTTTATGATTTGGCCTAGAAAATATATGAAAAAACTAAGGTTGATTGATATTAATTAACCATTTTGTAAAAGCCATTAATGGATGGTTTTTAAAAGTCTTAGCACCGGTTTTCCCACCTAAAATCCATTTTGGCGATGATTTCCTAATCCGACATCTATGCTTATAGATGATGATTTCCTAATCCGATTTTCGGTCTAAAAAGGTCGAAAAATCTGGCAATATGTTTATCTGGTTGGAAAAAAGAAAGAAAAAAAGAAAAAAGAATCCGCACTTTCCGGTGTTTCATTGTTGGTTTTTGCAATCCGAATCTTCATCTTGAATTTTTCCAAATGATTTTAGGGTCAATTAATCATTCTATTGGTATGTATGTAATATTTCCTTATTTTTAACGATTTGTGGACAATGATAATATTTTTTAATCCAAATGATCATCCTTATTAATGCAAAATTTTGTGAATTTTAAGCGCTTCATTTTCAAAGGGAGCAGTGGCAACGGAAATCGCTTCGTCACCCGGAAATCTTGTCAAAAGATTTGCCAAAAAGTATAAAATTTGGATCAGATTTATTATTTATTTTTGATTTTTTTATTTTCAGTAAAACCCTACAAGATTGATGTGAAGAGGATATGGAGAAGAGGAGAAATTGATGGGAAAAAAATGATTGTCAGAAAGTATAGTCATAAATTTATAAATAATTGATAATAAATGTTTTTTCAAATTCCTTAAAACATAAGATCAAATTTAATTGATTAAAAATTCTGTTGATTCTGGATAATTTTTTAAAAAATTCCAAACATTCGCGCTAATCAAATCTATTTTAAACAATCATTTTATTTTCTTATTTTCTCCAAAAAAATCGGTTCAAACAGAATATTATATTGATGGAAAAAAACAAAGTTTTGATTTGCCATGAACCAAATCTGAGTCTCAGAAAACCCTGGAAGATGATTTTTACTTACTTATCATCAGGGTGCGCAAAAATATGGACAGAAAATTGCGAAATATGGCCATAAAATATGGATAAAAAAGTGCCAAATATGGATGAAAATATGGAAATTTTCCCAAAATATGGAAAAATATGGAAAATATATGGATAAAAATTTTTATCAATAAGTTAACAAAAAATGAAAATTTTAATGAAAATTGGTGAAAAAAATCAATTTTGGTTGTTAATGAGGTACATTTCAAGATTCTTCAAGGTAAAGCGCATACGGTTATCGGAAAGAGTGGATTTGTAAATGGAGAAAGAGCGCTAAACATCGCAAGAAGTAAGAGGGGCAAATTTATAAAAGGGAATGAGATTAGCAGGGACATTAATTTCAGCATGGTTTCCTGAAAGAATTTGACAAAATTGGGCGATAATTTCAATGCCGGGATTTTTCTCAACAATTAAACAAATTTTTGGCGGATTTCGATTGATTTTTCACCAATGTCACTTTCCATTTGATTCTGTACATTTGCAAAAATTTCCAACGATTCGTGGATACTCAGTCCTTAATTACTAAAATTTAATTTTTTAAATTAGTATATCTTTTTTTTCAATTTTATTTTACAAAAAATTAAAATTAAAAAAAATTTGCTTTTTTTCAATTTTATTTTTACAAAAAATTTAAAAAATTATCAAAAAAAATTCAAGAGAAAAATTTTAAAGATGGAAAATTTTCGAATTTTATTGCAGTTTTGCTTAAGAATTTTCGAAAAAATGGTGAAATATGGAATATGGACAAAAAGTCCGAAATATGGAAAAATATGGAAAATATGGATTATAAAATGGTCTAGAAGGTTCTAATAAAGCTAAAAATGTGTTTTACGTGATTTTCAGGCCATTATGAGTGCGCAGAAAAAATATGGATTTCCATACGATTGCGCACCCTTCTTATCATCCACGAGAATGCGATTTAAATTGCCTTTAGTAAATACCTCTTCTAATAAGTTAAAAAAAAATAAATAAAAATGGCAAAAAGCTTGGTCGCCGGCGTTTGGTGGCGTGCTCGCGAGTGCTGTCGGATCCACTGTGACCGCGCGGGCGATTTTGCCTGCTCCCTCGCGGGCCTGAGCCAGTGCTCGCCTCATTGTGGCGACCGGGACCACCGGGGCTCCCCCCCAGTCGCCCCTGTCGACGCGGCCCTTGGTCGCGACACTCGCTCGGCGCACGCCCGCCGACGCCCCGCCTTTGCCCCCTGCTCGCTGGGTTACAAGGGCCCGCCACGACCCCCGGCGGTTGGTGCATTTTTCATTTCGCCCATAAATCGAGCAATAAAGGAAGAAGGGAAGAAGATGAAGGGAAAATGACTCTCCCTCTCTAACATACTATTTCTCTCATCTCTGACCAATTCCTCTTAATTTTTTAATTTGATCAAATAAAATCTAAATAATAAAATATTTCAATTATTCAATTATTTTATTGACGTCCGATGGTCATTTTTTAATATTTTTAAGGAGAGGAGGGAAAAGAAACTCACATTCTCTCTCATAATGTGCTTTTCTCTAATTTCCGAGCAATTTTCAATCCGTTATGTTTTTCCAACATATTCATTTTCATTTAAATGACATTAGGTAATAACATAATCCAGAGCAATTAAATATGTAATTCACCTTGATTTTTTACAAAAATTTATTACTTTTTGATTTCCCGATGGTTATTTTTGAATTTTTTAAAACATTGCTGCAGACATAATAATTTTCTGATTTTTAAATATTTTTAAGATTTTCCAACTCCAATAATCTTGATTCAAGCTCTTTATTGAACGCTTATCAGTCTGGTCTCTTTTGGTGATATTCTAAACTTTTCTCTTAAGTACTTTGCTGTGATTTTTTCTCACATTGTCGTCGTTTAGTAATAGAATCGAATTGAATTAGTGTTTTTTGACAAGAGGTGGCGTATCCCATAACAACCACCACCATTTATGAACATATATTGGGACAAATTTTTCTTGTTTTGCTCGTTTACGCGTACAATATATAATCGGAGCCAAAAATTTTGGAAATCTAGCGTGCTATTTTACTGTCAGAAGATTTTAAGTGATTTTTCCTCTATTGCTATTAAGTATATAAAAAGAAATAGAAAAAGAGAAATAGTGTAGCAGATAGTCGGAGATAAAGAAATAATATACGAGAACGTGGACAGAGATTGTAATTTGATTCTACTCTGGCGACAAAAAACATCATAAAAAAACATGAGAGATAATGGTGAACAGTCAGACAGATGCAAATACATAATCACTTCGAGACATTCTGGCAAAAAGGGATTTCCAAACTAATGACCAGTCATTTTATATGTATATATATATATCTATGTATTATTTGGCACAATACAAAGTTTTGGTTTTCCGGATTTATTATTTAATCATCTGATTTTCTCCTTTAGTTGGACAGCTTCCTTCTTTAGCACATGCTTAACTTACAGTTAGAGTTAGGGATTGAAGGCATCATCGATTTTGATTCACCCTTATTGGAACCCGGACACCTAAAACGTATCAAGCACCAACGTGGCAGAAGGAAGAGACTTTAAAAATCGTCACTTAACCCCCGATCTCGAATTTTATTTTACTCCTCGCTTTAGACTAAAAACTTTAAAAAGTAAAAATATTATAGCGTATTCTCTCCACTTGAAGCCCCTCCCCCTCCAATAGACACTGGTGCTTTATTACTATTCATGAGCATATTATTAAAAAAATATATATATAAAGAAAAAATTATGCTAATTTTTGCATATAATTTTTAAAATTGTCGAAAACCAACTTTTTAACCTTTTCATGGAAATTCTAAATTTATACCAAAAACATAAGCTTATGTTAGTTTTCTACAAGTCTTATATGTTAGTTCAACAATATAATTGAATAGAAATGCTGATACCGATTATTATCGAATTCGAGTAGTTTAGTAGTATCGACCAGCCCCACCAACCGGAGCTTAATCATCTAGCCGGCAACCATGATATTTTTCTCATTTATAGGTCGAGCATCCAGAAGATCTTTCCTCTGCCATTGTCTTGGTAATTATGACCATAAAGCATCCAAAAACCAAGGTAGTTATGACATGAGTATGTCTTTTCCGTCATTACTACCATACCTATATCATATACCGTAATTGTCAGGAAGAACTGGACGAGCTGATCGCTGGTGCCGGAGATCGACTGGTGGTCATCGACTTCTTTGCTACATGGTAATTGCGGAGGAAATGAAAATTTTAAAAATAATTAATTTTAAGGTGCGGTCCCTGCCGTCTAATGGGCCCAAAATTCAAAGTAAAAACCCTAAAAAGTCCATTTTTGCTAATTAAATAATTAATAGAAAGGGAAAATGGTGGAAACTCTGTACATTGTTAGGAAACCCAAGAATTTCGTCTCTACTCAGGGAGGATTAAAAATTTGGTTTTTGGAATACTGGGGAAAAATCCAAAAGCAGCTAAAAGCCTTATTATTATCCTGAATATTCCGGTTCATCTGGCTCCGACTCTCGAACTTTTGAACCTGTGCTTCATTTTTTCAAGTTTCATTCCACCCGGGCCCGTATGCTAAAAAACAGTGCTATTTACCTCCGATTTACCCCGATTTCGGGGTAATAAACGACACCGTTCCCTTCTTTTAGCATACGGGGTAAACAGCCCCCCTATTTTCGCTCAAAGATTTTTTACCCGTTTACCCTGCTCTGGAGCAGGGGAAAAATTTACACCGATTTCGGGGTAAACAGCACCTTTTCCTTCTTTTAACATACTGGGTAAATCGCGACTCCAAAAATGGTGCTGTGTTTACTCGGGTAACTACCCCAAATACCAGCGTATTTTTTAGCATACGGGTTTACCCCGATTTTGGTTTTAGGGTAAACAGAACTTTTAGCATACGGGCCCCGGATGGAGCGGAGACTGAGCTTTTCATAATCCTAAATTACTATGAAATTGGGAAACATTTGAGACCTGAAGTCCCAAAACAAAAATGACTGGAATCCTTCATTTGCGCAACATTGTTACAGACTATCTTATAAGATAGATTTAGACCTATTTAAACAACATTCAAAATCGTAGTCATTTAAATCCGGATGATTTTTTTCAATAAAATGGGTTTTTGCCGCTCTTACAGTATACAATGGTTCAATGTATTACGAAATTCATTTTTCAAATACAGAAGCTTGCGGAGGAACACACGGAACCTCTTTACATTGGCATTGACGTCGATGAACAGGTTCGGCATATCATGGGGAAATAAATAGTACGAATACAGTAATCATTTGCCAGGAAGCCATTGCCGCCATCTATGACATCAATGTAAACTATTCTACTAGTTTATTATTTTACCCATTGGTAGATTTAATCTTAAAGAATATGAATAGTGGCCACTCCTGTGATTTCATTATAAAAAGTGTAGAATAACAAAAAATTGTCATAAATGTTGAATCCAGACATCTACCACTTGGCCGCGTGGTAGATGTCTGTTCAACAAAAAGAAGATTCAAGTTCGATCCACACGGGGTACCTCCATTATTCGGCGGACACAACAATAAATATTTTCTAAAAAGTCACGGTAAAAATATTTATTGGGTTACAAACACAAAAATTAAAACCGGATCAGAATGCTAATTGTTTCGATAATAGTCTTTGTTTGGACTTATTTTTGCCATTGGGTTGGCCAAAATTACATTTGTTTCGCTTGTAATGAATGTTTATAATGAAAACCCCTAATATAGAAAAAATAAGGGGGGTCGACCCTCCTCTGCCATCGCTCGCAAGAGGGGCCGATAAATTTTTGTTTTTGGCGATTTTTAGACCCCTTCGCAATTTATGGATCCGACCCCCCTCCCACCCGCTCGGCTTACCTCCTCTATTTTTTATGTATGAACCCTAAGTCTTGTAATTTTCCCATTTTTAGGTAATGCCAACCTTTGTGTTTTTCAAGAACGGAGAGAAAATTGTAATAATAATGAAAGATAATTCTAAAAAATCTCTTTTTAAGCAAACTATCGAGGGCAATAACTATGAAGAACTTCGAAAAATGGTGGAGGACAACAAATAGTTGAAAGAAGAAATTTGCGTGTTTTCCAAATTTCGAGTCTTACTTAATGATATCCGCATCTTTATACATTAAAATGATTTCCGGTTCCGGTCATAACATAATATTCGGTGAGGGTCGATTGAGTCCCCAGGGTGGAGAAATGATTGTAACTCGGTTCATACTCAACCTAGAAAAACAAGCTTGGTGTCAAAAGATAGCAGCCCTGAATATCTGCTATAAAATCACAAAAGAGACTATTCGAAATGGCCAAGTGCAAAAAAAGTTATGGCCAAACCTTTGGCCAAAATCACGATTTTATGGCTTAATATGGCCATAACTTTTTTTGCACTTGGCCATTTCGAATAATCTCTTTTGCAATTTTATAGCAGATATTCAGGGCTATCTTTTAACACCAAGCTCGTTTTTCTATGTTGAGTTTGAACCGAGTTACAACTATTTTTTCACCCTGGGGACTCAATCGTGGGGACTCAATCGACGGAGTCCGCATAATATTTGTTTTCATTCTGCTGATAAATTTTCTTGTCAAGATCATGTAATTTTGAAATTTATAACCCATTTTCACGTGGCATTACTACATTTCGTCTAAATTTAAAAATCCGCCGAAGGCTATGTTTTTAACATAGTATATGGCCTGTGAATTTTTTGGAAACCTAGTTCATGCTTTTTGAGCAACCTTTTTTGAAAATTTGGGCTCTATTATAAATTTTTGAAAATCTGATCACTATGAAAAATTTGGAGTTTTTGACTGGCTAGACAAAACGTGAATCATCTTAATAATTGTTAAATTAGTAATCTCTGATTGAGAAATAAATATTTCCTAACTTATTAGCTAATAAGATATATTTATAATCGAAAAAATATTTTAAGAAATTGAAAATTGTTTTTTATAGAGTTCAAACAGTTCAGTAGCACGGCACTGTTTTATACGTACTACTGATACGGTCTACTGTTTTTTTCACCCAACAATGTTAAAACCAGTTCAGTTTTTTCCCAGTTTTTTTAACACTGAGTACTGTCTACTGATACTCCTCGACTACTGTACTGTGTACTGATACTGGTTTTTGGTTCAGTATTTTACAGTACTAATTTTTGCACCCTAAGAATGGCAAAATTTCGGAAATTTTGACCGAAACCCATACATTTTCGGAAAATTTTGACCAAAAACCCATAAATTTTCGGAAAATTTTGATCAAAAACCCATAAATTTTCGGAAAATTTTGACCAAAAACCCCTAAGTCATCTGTCTAAAAGGGGCATTTTTCTTAAGAAAAAAATTTCAAATTTCTCCTATGGCCGGCCATACGATACGATCGCTGCATATACAAGTGATCTCTTCTCTAAAAGAAAAAATGTGAATTTTTTATTCATTTTTTTTATTTTCTCAAATTTTTTCTCATTTTTTTTTGTCTGAATCTCCCTTTCCCCCCTCACCCAGATTTGCGTTATTGATTAGAAAATCCCTGAAATATTGATATTTAACATTAACTATATAAATTTACAATTGAAATTTAAAACAATTCATTTTTTGCAAGATTTTTTTCAATTTTTCTGAACCATTAGCAAAAATTTTATTGCATTAAAAAACTGGTATTGATACTGATAAAATGCATTATACCACCGATGAAGAACAAATCAGTGCCAAACAGTGCAGTACTTTTTCAGTGTTTTTAACACTGAGTACTGTGTACTGGTACTCCTCGACTACTGTACTGTCTACTGATACTGGTTTTTTCAAAATTTTGAACTCTAGTTTTTTATATGCTTTACAAATGTAAAGCATGAATAATTGCTTTGTTTCGTTCCACTTTCTGTTCCTGTATCCCTTGATTTGCCCAAAATCACAGATCAAATGCCCTCTGACCCCAAAGATTCCATGTTCAAATTTGTATCCTTCCAATTTTGCATTTTCTTCAGATTCACATTTTTCCCGAAATGGGCAACAGTGTTCCCAAAATTGCGCTGAGAGACATCCATCTGGTCCCCGGCAATGTCCTGATCGATATCCAGGGATCAGAGCACGAGAAAGCGCAGAGCAAATCCAAGGGCGATGGCGCAACTTCCTGGCACAACTTGTTACGGGTTTGTTGAGAAAAAATTTTCTATTTTTGGTAATTATTTCCCACACTTTGATCGCGAATCAGAACTACTGGGCCATAACTGGGTTCAGACGGACCTAGTGAAATGAATTTGGTGACAACAAAATAGAGAACAAAATTGGATAATGAGTCTAATTCCATTCGGAATGGCTAATTTTGAAAAATATTATGGCCCAAATGTTCCCTTTTTGATTTTCGGCCAAAATAACGTTATTTTGGCCACAAAATTTTTCATAACGAAAGCTTTATAAGAATGTGCTTATTATTCTTATTTTTAGCCGATACTGTGCTATATCTTTTGACATCAAACTCTTTTCTTCTGATGAGATGGCCCAGCCCAGTTGTTCCAGGGATCGGCCTTGATAACCAGCAGAACCCTTGGATCGGTCTCTCCCTGGATTTTTTTCTGTTGGATCATCAACCACCCCTCCCCCACTTGGATTTTTTACTTATTATTCTGTTGCTTGGATATGTGCCTCCGTATTTTAAACAAAAGTTCCAATTTTAGGGTACAGTGGTGATGGCCGGACCAAGTTTGAGGACACCGATAGGCTACCCCCATGCTGCGGCTGGCGGACCATCCATGGCAACAGCTGAGAGCTTAGGAAAGGGCGATGAGGTATGGCGAAAGTATTTTTTGGAAAACGATTTATGTCCAAATTTTTACGGAGAAAAGTCCGAATTTTATACTTTTCCTTAAAATGGCCATTTGGCTCTTACCGGATAAATGTTAAACAAATGGCAAACTTTATTGATTAAGAAAGGTCGCCGCTGAAGAAAATTTGGAACATTAAAAAGAAATTAGCAGGCTCATAGGCTTGGCATTTCGGATGGGGAGGCCTCCAATCCTCTAGCTGCCCATTTTTGGTCAAAAATAGACAAAAATTTGAGCCAATTCCCATCTAATTTTCCACTGTGAAAAGAATTTGGCCAAATTGCTGTGAATATGGTCTAAAATTTTTAACCATAACATTTCTAATGGGATGAGGCTCTTTTTTGCTAATTTTTTGCTTTATTTTTTGACAATACACGTACGAACAGAAACTATATTTCTGTTAAATAAATTTTAATCTATTAGAAATTTAACCAAAAATTCGTTAGGTGTGGGTGCGCGGCAACAAGGGTTATCCGGTGGAGATTGAGGACGGCCGGAAGCTGTTCGTGTTCAACGAGTGGGACGTGGCGATCAAGATGAGGCCGATCGGGGCCAGCAGCAAGGAGGCGCCGCCGCCGTATTATCCCGAGGAGTATTACCACGACGAGAAACACCACGGGGACAATTGTCAACATTGCCAGTGGAACGACAAATCTTGACCGGATAATTCGCCAAGATGGGGCCTTATCAAGACGGGATACACGATACAAGCTCGATGACATACAAGCCAGTGCCAAGATACTTGTACCATACTTGCCAAGAAAAAATGATGGAAATTTGACTTACAAAATCTTTTAAGCTCAATTTTCCAACTTGAAATTTGCAAAAACTAATTTAAAAGCGGCATTCCTTTGTGTTTTCTCGGTAAAAATGATTTTATCATTTTTGATTTTATCATTTTTATTCCGCTTATAACCTTGAGGAAAAGTATGCTGACTGCTCTGCCGATTTTGATCAAACCTCCTGCCAAATTCATGACCAAGTCAATCATTATTTTTTGAAAGATGATTTTTCGGAATCTAAAATGAATTGTAT
>LDKF01000195.1:7038-28908 GCA_001026735.1 Rotylenchulus reniformis | reverse complement strand
CCCCGAAACGCTAGGCTGGTTACGCCCAATACACAACTAAATTCTGGCAAAATTTGAACATTTTGGCCAAAAGAAAGAATATCTAGTGCTAAAAAGTAAGAAAAAACCTTATTTGCTCTGCTTAAGGCTCTATTAAATTAATAAATTTTCTAAATCTTGTCAAAAGTCGAAAACAAATACCGTATTTCCTCTAAAATAAGCCGGTGCTCTAAAATAAGCCTCCCCTTTGAAGGGGTTTGAAAAAAATTAGCCGGTGCTCTAAAATAAGCCGGTGCTCTAAAATAAGCCCCCCTTTTCTTCTTGACAGTAATCATTTTGAAGAGATTTTAATTTCATGTCGTAGTTTAATTTCATGTCCAGTCGATATTTGCGCGACAAAAATTTTGATGAGGAATTGATTGAATGGATTCGGACCAAAAGTGCAGAAAAAAGCGTATTTCTCGACGGTAATTCAGTAAAAGGCAATAATGCTTTTGAGGAGCGAGAAAAAATCTTGAGAAGTGAGACCCGTAGTCAAAACAAACCTTTTAAAGGTTTCGGTTTTGCCTATGGGTCATGATTAAATGATAACCCCACAAAAAATGATAACCCCACAAAAATACCGAATTCGATATTTTTACATGCTTTAGTGATGATTCTTTGGAATTATAAAGCAGTTTTTCGCAAAATTTGCCCTTGAATTTTTACTTTCTAAAATTGTTTAAGTAAATTTTTTTCCAAAATTTCATATTAAAATATACCTAGGTACTTCGAAAGGGGGTTCGAAAAAATAAGCCTGTGCTCTGTGCTCTAAAATAAGCCATACTCTAAAATAAGCCTCCCCTTTGAGTGTGTTTGAAAAAAATAAGCCGGGGGGCTTATTTTAGAGCCTTTACGGTAAATATTTGTCATTTCTTGGTCTCTATGAAAAAGATGGGCGCAAAAAAAATTAAGAGGCATGCTAAGAGTTTGTTTTAAAAATGCAAAAATGATTTTAGACTAAAGAATACTTTTTTAAAAAAAGTTTAATTCTAACGTAATATGGAAAATACTAATGTGGATTATATACCTAAAGCAGTCACAGAATGCCTCTGCGAGAAAAGCCATTGATCGCTTTTCCTTCATTTTCCATTTGCTTTCTTATGAGTCACTCCTAACAATAAGTAAGGAGCTATGTTTTTACACCGCCTTTTTCCCAGAATCTGTCCCCTCCCCCCGCCAATGTTCCCCGATCCGATCATCACCTTTTCACTTCTTCCATTTCTTATCTTTTATGTACATATTTCTTCGTTTTTATCGATCATCAACGCATAAAATCGCAAATCTTCGTTAGCCGTTTGATCCAATCCCTTTCCCTAACCTTTAAGATCCTAAATCCCCTATACTGGGAAGGGGCTTTGGTAAAGATTAAGGTCCCTTTTTCGATTTCCTACTTTTCATCAGCGTATTTCAATTCTTCTCCTTCCCCTTGTTATTCTCCCCTAGGACTAACAAGTAAGTCTTGGGAGTCTAACTTGGTATTTCGATAACCCCATCGAACTCTCTCTTTGACTGCCTTTGAGAGTCTTCTCGTCGTCTTCCTTCCTTCCCCCTCTGCGATCGAACTCACCATCGGGGGATTATGTCATTTAGAAGAGTACGAAGTTCGAAGTATGAGGGGTCGGGAAAGGTCGGTACGAGTACGAAGTACGACTTCGGTAGCAGGACACTTGCGGACGGACACTTGCGGACGGACATTTGCGGACGAAAATTATTTTAAAAAATTAAATTCAGAAATTTTTAATTATAATTTTTCAGGAGATTTGAAAAAAAAATTAGCAAAAATTATTGCAAAAAATTCATCAATGGAGAACTCTTTTGAAAAATTGTTTTGGTCTTATTCTCCATACATCTTGTTAGCACAATATTCATACACAAAATCTATACTCTCTATATAATCGTGAGATGAGTTCCCCTTTTTGGTTTTTTGATTAAAAACAATCGCTGTATTTGAGGGTTTTAAAGAGTGCTAACGTAAAGTTACATAAGTTTCAGGCAAGATCGCGGCACATCAAAAAATATTTGAACATTCGTTAAATAGATATAAAATCATATTTTTATGGGGAAAGTTTTTGCTTGAAATTTGTGTATCGGTATGTGGTTGTGGTCTGTAGGACCAGGACAGCAGGTTCTTCCTGGATTTAGATTTCTGGATTGATATTGCTTTGGATCTGGATTCAAGACCCAGGATTTTGAAATCCAAAAAATTCAGATTTTCCAAACCTTTGGACCTTTGGATTCTGGACTAAAGAAAATCCTGGTTTGGATCCAGTTCAGGTTCGGGCTCTAGTGGTCAGTATGGAGAATAATGAACCAAACTCATTATTCATTATTTTGTTACAGAAGGATTTTCCACTGATGGAAAGCCAGACTTTTGCAACTTTTTTTTTGTCAAATTTTAATATCTTGAAAAAATTAAAAAATAAATAAATTTTAAATAAAATAATTTTCGTCCGCAAGTGTCCGTCCGCAAATGTCCGTCCGCAAATGTCCGTCCGCAAGTGTCAGGCTGCCACGACTTCATTTGACAATTGTCTTTTTTCGTACTCTCCTTCCAAAAATGATCATTTTTCCGTAAGAAAGAGAATCTAATTTTCAAAATTTTCTCCGGCGGCCCTTAAACTTTTTCAGTGTAATTTCTCCAAAAATTGTTTTTTAATCAAAATAGTTAGGATGTTCAATTTTTCTACTTCTGGCTACCGTTTTTGCTTTTTTCAGAATTTTAAAATTTCCCGAAATGGGCAACAATGTTCCCAAAATTGCATTGAAAGACCTCCATCTGGTCCCCGGCAATGTTCTGATCGACATTCATTTATCGGAGCATGGAAAAGCGCAGAGCAAATGCAAGGGCGACGGTGGAATCTCCTGGCACAATTTATTGCGGGTAAAATTTTTGCTTTTTTATTTTTTTTAAATCATTTTTTGGTATCAAATTCCTCCTCTTCGGAGCCTTGAATGTTTTCGTAATATTGCAGTTGCAATTTTAACAAAAAAATCAAAAATGCCCATATTTCTGAAGAAAAAGGGCCTAAATAGAATATTTTTCTCCGGCGGCGTTCAGCTGTAACGCTTTTTTTTTGCTCGTGAGCTATCTCCCTCTCCTCTCAAGGAATTCCCTTGAATTTTTTTCCATGCCCTGGCCTTTCTTAAAGTATTTGAATTTGCAAAAATTTCTCTTATCCATATACATTGGGATAGCCTGTCGGAGTTTTGATCCCAATTTTCAGGGTAAAGTGGTGATGGCCGGACCAAGTTTGAAAACTCCGACAGGCTATCCCAATGTCGCTGGCGGTGGTCCGTCCACGGCAACAACTGAGACCCTCAAAAATGGCGACCAGGTATGGAAAAAAGGATGTCGATACTTTATTGAAATTAAGAATTAATGCCGCAATTAGTTTAAAATTCCGGATGGGCACGCCAGGGTGCAAAATGGGAAAATTAAACAATTTCTTAAGACACAAAAAATGAAAATTCTCAAAATTTGAGTGACGCTTCTCAATTAGCCGAAAATTATTTTTTGTTCTCTAGCACAACATTCATTATATTCTCCTGTAATTATAATTATAATCCTATGTATATCTGAATGATTTGTTTAGGTGTGGGTGCGCGGCAACAAGGGTTATCCGGTGGAGATTGAGGACGGCCGGAAGCTGTTCGTGTTCAACGAGTGGGACGTGGCGATCAAGATGAGGCCGATCGGGGCCAGCAGCAAGGAGGCGCCGCCGCCGTATTATCCCGAGGAGTATTACCACGACGAGAAACACCACGAGGAATGAATGGAACGACAAATCTTGCCATAATAGGACATTATATCAATCAATACGGGGATATGATACAAGCCATCATATCACATTACAAGATACTATACATACCATCTTTCCAAGATCAAATGCCTCTAAGCAGAATTTTTTTTTAATTTCTATTTTTGTATTTGAATTTGACAAGGATGTATTTAATCTCATTTCCATTTCGTTTATAAATTTTTAAATCTGCATACCTTATTCTCTAATTTAATCCCCGGGGCTTAAATTTTTCAACCCCCCTCCTGCTGGAGGGGGTTTAAAAAAGAGAGGGGGGAGCTTAATTTGAAGTGTAATTTTAAGTTACTCTTCAATTAAAAACTCCAGACTAAAAATGATTTATCCAAATCTAGAAGGGGGAAGGTGGATGGTCTCGAATTCGATCTCGAATTCGAAAATCTCTGATTTTCCGAAATCAGAAAATCCCGAACATCCATGATGTATTTTCTTGTTTAGTGCCCCAGAAAATTCTCGAAAAATATAAGGAAATATTTTTATGATTTTTTTAGCCTTTTTTGTGTTTGGATGTCAAAAATAAGATGTAAAATAAATTTCTAAAAATTCCAAAAGAATTTGATTACTCCCCAAGGTCTGATCTCGAATTCGATCTCAAATTTATCATGGTTATGCGTTTGAATTGGTTATGCTTTATCCCGGGTAAAATTGGACCAATTTGCGTGAAAGAAGATCAAAGAATAATAAAAATGAATGAAAACTTCTAGCGATGAAAAACTGCGCTGTTAATCGATGGAAAATATTCCAATTGTTGATTATCAAAAAATTTTGGTCGAGAATTTCAATTCCTTTTTTTAATTGCAATTTTAAATATCAAAATATCTTAAATTCTTTTTAAATAAATCCATTTTAAATAATTTTTAAATAAATCCAATGGATTATTTAAAATGTGTTAAAATTTAAAATGATCGCTAGAAGTTTTCATCCCCCCGGCAAAGTAAGTTAAAAAAAAATAAAAATGGCAAAAAGCTTGGTCGCCGGCGTTTGGGTGGCGTGCTCGCGAGTGCTATCGGATCCACTGTGACCGCGCGGGCGATTTTGCCTGCTCCCTCGCGGGCCTGAGCCTGTGCTCGCCTCATTGTGGCGACCGGGACCACCGGGGCTCCCCCCAGTCGCCCCTGTCGACGCGGCCCTTGGTCGCGACACTCGCTCGGCGCACGCCCGCCGACGCCGCCTTTGCCCCCTGCCTGCTCGCTGGGTTACAAGGGCCCGCCACGACCCCCGGCGGTTGGTGCATTTTTCATTTTGCCCATAAATCGAGCAATAAAGAGAGGATCTCTCCTTCTCATCATAATATTTCTCATTTCTCTAACAAATTCCTTTGATGATTTATTAAAATTTCGATTAATTTTATCATACTATCCCTCCCTCGTAAATTTTCCCAGAATAAAAAATGGTTTTTAAAGTTTTTCCAACATATTTTTATTTTCACTTACTGTATATTATACCCACTGTATAATATTACCCGGAACAATTAAGCAATTCATCTTGATTTTTTTACAAAAATTCTATTTCTTTTTGATTTTTTGATGGTTATTTTTGAATTTGGAAAAATGGTTAAAAAAATAAATTATTTAAAAAAAATTGGATAACGGATTTACTTGTTAGTTGCAAGTTGTGTAGCTTTGTAGCTTTAAAAATAAAATTTTTTTATCTTTTTTCTTTAAATTTTTTTTCTTACTTTGCTAACTTTATTTTTCTTGCTAATTTTAGTTCTCCTTAACACGTTTTAAATAATCCATTCTTTGGATTTATTTAACCGCGAGAAGCTGGTGATGACGCAGTACATCAGAATGGACGTCTGAATCGGATTCAGCGTCAAAAACTACTCCATGGATTTTGTTTACAGGCGATTTTACAAGTATCAATTTTTTCAAAAAAGGGGGCTACAAACTGCAGTATTATTGGTTAAGACGAAACCTAAAGAAAACGAGGTTTGACGTCCAAAATAGAGTAAAAATTAGTACAAAATAAGCCATAAGTATCATTGAAATTTGTCCGTCATAAAATAGTTATAGCCAAAAAGGAGGATTTTGGCCAAATTCGCAGTATTTGGCCATAACTTTTTTTTTGATAGACCAATTCGAATGGGTATAAGCTCATTTTTACTATTTTGTTGATTTCAAACTCGCTTTTTTATTTTTCCAATGAACCGAGTCAAATCTTACAATGAATGCCGCGCAAATGTCTGGCGCGCAAATAGGTAACCAACCATACACTTTTTTTTGTCCTCAGCTCAGAATCCATATAGGTAGGTAAGTACAAAAGGAATGCAAGCTTTATTCGTTACCAGAAAATGATTTTGCTGATAAAAAAAACAATCCTCTAATCATCTCCTCATTCATTTGCAATTTTTTGCAGAAAAATTGACAAACCACAATTACAACAAAATTGGAAATTTTTAGTCCAGGTAGAGTCCAATTTGGACTCGAGAATCCTTAGAAAAATTGATTATCTTTCATCATCTTGATCACTATTCCCATCTCGATCAACCTAATCCATCTCTGATCAAGTTTCCTTGCGCGGCGATTGGACGACATTGAAGCAGTCGTTGTGAATCAGCCAAACCCCGTTGATCTTCTTCCACACTTGCAGATATGCGCCCGACTCGGTGCCGCGGGCACTGAAAAACGAAATTTAAAAATTTATGAAAAATGAAAATTATAAATCTAGCTAGTTAATAGTATAAAAGAAGATTTAGCTGCTCTAGTTCCAGAAATAAATAGACCATTCTAAGTGGTAGCTGCCACGCTCGAATGCCCAATCTCCCGATCCGTTCACCTCCTCAGTTATGATCTGCGCAAAAAATCAAATTTCCCTGATATTTCATGGGTATTACTGTACTTGGGCACTTGTCACCCCGTCAGCCATGTCCTGCTGGAAGAACTTCTCAATACCGCTTCGCCCTTTCACCGGACTGTGGCCATTTGGCATGAAGAAGCCTGAAGTTGGATCAAAATTCATTATAGAAAGCAGCACATACCTTTGAACAAACTCAAGATTTTAATTCTATATTAGTTTATATGTGTGTTCTAGTATGGCCACACCCATCCCCTTTAAGCGGGATGAGGCAGTAAATGGTTACAATAAAATATAAGGCTTAAAACTCAATATTGATAGTGTCTTTTAATTCTCAAAAAAATTCAAGATTCAACTTAAAAAAGAGATTTCGGTAAAATTGTAATGTAGCCAATGCCAGCTGTGATGGTCTTGAATGGCATTGGAGGGGGTACTGTGGGTCCTCTGCCTCCGAAAGTGCAATAGAGTTATGTCCCGCCCCCGATTGCGTGGTACGCAACCCATGTGGAGACAGTCATTACCTTTCACCCTTTGTGCTCCACCAGCAGGAATTGAACCTAGTCCTCCCGACCGAATGGAAGTCGGGGATGCTACCAAAAGTCGGGGATGCTACCAATGACAATATGGGGAGGGTAGGGATTTCGGTCCCTGTTAGAGTAGGTTTTCCGGGCCCACAAAAGTTAAAAATGAGTACTGGTGTCAGGATACCAGTTAGTTCCGGGCCCACAAAAATTAAAAATGAGTACTGGTGTCAGGATACCAGTTAGTTCCGGGCCCACAAAAATTAAAAATGAGTACTGGTGTCAGGATACCAGTTAACCATGAGGCCTTATTTCTTAATTTTCGCCTTCCGTTTGATTAAAGGTGTTCATTAAATTTCAAGTACGCTTTCCAAAAGCAACTTACCATCCGGGTCATAGATCTCCGCAGCACCTTTGGCATTTCCGGCATTGAAGGCGCGCATAAAATCTTCTTGGCGTCCTTTGATCTCTTGGAAGAGAGCTAAAAGTTTTCAATTTTCGATTTTCTGGAAACAGAGGATTTTCCCCCGATTTTCCATACCCCTATTCATGTGCTCTAACAGTGCCGAATTAAGAGGAATATGGTGGAAAAGGTTCCGCTCCTTACTGTGCTGATGGGGAGCCATCCCATTTTGTCGTTGAGTCATTTCAAATTAAAAAACTCAACAAATAGGATGTTCCAATTTTTCAAACTATATTCTGAATCGGAAGAAAAATATCATGCAAAAAAAAGAATGGAACTGAAATTAGCATGGAACCGAATTTCGCTCCAAAGGTTTAAAAATCCCAATATTTTTCATGGCCACGAGCATATTATAAACTGCTGAATCAAAAATAATTCTTATAATAAAAAAAAAAGAAAATTTAAGTTGGTCTGACCTGATCAGCTTAGATTAGTGATTTTGGGCAATAAACAGGTGGCTGATCTTGGTCCTTTACCAGATTTTTAAAGGCATAATGTTTTATGCTAGTTGAATTGGTTAGTTTTCCGGGGATTTCCAAACTGCTTGTAAGTTAGCTAGGGTTCTATGATGAGCTCTTTTATAGAGACCAAACAAAAAGCATCATCATTGCTCGTCATTTTTCTGACGGATTTGTGTGGGTGGAATGGGTCTAAAAAGAGCTCTTCACCCCCTCGGAGATGTCAACGACATAATTCCCTCCACCCCCTTCTTCTTCCTCAATTTTGGCCAAAATTGGCCACTTACCCATCCTAATCGCAGCGGCCCGGCGGTGCTGACGAGATTGACTCTGAAGAGTGCGACGATAGGCGTGAAGCGCGAGAATCTTGGGTCTTTTTGCTGTTGCGCTGAAAATGACAGAAACCCAAATAAAAATGGCGGAGAGAGACGCCATTTTAATAATGCTGATTTTAAATTATGAATTTTGATGGGGAAAATAGAAGGGGGGATTTTTTAGTCTATACCTATTTTAGGTTAATGAAAAATACAAAACTAATTGTATTGAAAATGAATAAAATAATTTACCTTACCTGGCTCAAAATAACGAGGTTTATAAGATTTTAAAAAATTTTGTTTCTTCAAATGGGCACCTACTCATTAGCACCTTGGATTGTTATACCCTCTCTTACTCACACACCTTTAGTTGTCCCAAGTGGCGAAGGATTTTGTTACACATTTTTCCGCCGAAAATTGGCCGCCTGAAGGGCCCCCCTCATTATCCCACGCAGAAAATTGGAATTGTTGTTGTTGTAGTAGCTAAAAAATACACTCAACAAAACCCAATTTTCTCGTGGAAAACTATCATTCTCAAGTTTCCGGCGGATTGTTGTCCATTCAAGCATGCGAATGGTGGTATTCCATTTACGGATTATTCAAAGGCTCGACAAATAAGGAAAAACATTATTTGATGAAAAATCATAGATTTGATTCATTATGGACAAAAATGAAGGCATCAGATTCCTAATCAGCACTCCAAAAACCTTATTAGGTATTATTTTTCTACGGGATCGCAGTTCTTAAGGATTGCCGAGAAAAATGATCAATATTTACCGAAATTTAAATCTTTTGAACTTCAAAATGTCAATTCAGTATGGGGAGCTAAACCCTTCTTCATAAGAACCAGCCAAGTGGTCATAGGGGTGCTGGGTCATTACTAAAAAACCGCCATAATGGGCGTTACTAAAAAAACCGCCATAATCCAAAAGCTTCTCCAAAAAACTTTTTAAAGTTTACTAGGCCAAGGCTACCAGAGACAAGTTGTGCAGAATTTTATGCTCTATCTTATGGTATTTTTAGTTTTTCGAAATTCGAACAAAAAGTTCGAATTTTTCAAAAATATCGAAAAATAGGGTATTTCCCGAAAATTTCGAACTTTTTGTTCGAATTTCGAAAAAATATAGAAGATAGAGCATAAAATTCTGCACAACTTTGTCGCTGGAAGTCTTGGCCTAGCAAGCTTTAAAAAAAAGTTTTTGGAGAAGCTTTTGGGTTATGGCGGTTTTTTTAGTAACGCCCATTATGGCGGTTTTTTAGTAATGACATAGCACCGTCATGGGGGCACGTGCCCNCCCCCCCCCCCCCCGAAATCCAAGACCAAAAAAATGAAAAGGGTCCTCCTGTTAAATTTTTAGGGAAAACTTTTTGAAAATTTTGAAGAAAATGGCCAATTCATTTTTCAAATTTTTCTCCGGTGGACTTCGACTTTTCCTGACCGAATCCGACTGGATTGATTTGCTTCGGGTTCAGGATTCGGCTAAATTTTCCCGCTTGTGATGTTATCTGCAGCAGTCGTTACGCCAATCGAACAACCCAATCAATCGGCGGAACTTCTCGCATCATCAATCTATTGCAGGGATGCGATCGAAAAATTTTTAAAATCAGGACATCCAGCTCAAAAAATCAGATTTCATGGTCAAAAATCAGGACATTTTGTAAAATGCTTTTGAACCAATTGTAAATCGACGACGTAGCATTTGAGCTGTGATCATGCCATACGGAACTCCGCTTTTTTGCAAAAAATTTTACTATGGGAGGGGTGCCGGCGGTCCCGACAGGGGCCGCCGGAGAAAATTTGGAAAATTTAGTCTTTTTCCCTTAAGAAAATTGACCATTTTTTGGTTCTAAGAAGTGGCGCCGAAGATATCACGGATGAGGTGCCGGCGGTCCCGATAGGGGCCGCCGGAGGAAATTTTTAAAATTTAGTCCTTTTTTCTTAAGAAAATTGACCATTTTTTGAAATCAGAAAATCAGGACAAAATAAGGACAGAGGTCGAAAATCAGGACAAATCTGACAAATCAGAACATTTTCATTTTGTCAGATCTGGACCCTCCAAATCAGGACAAATCTGATAAATCAGGACAGATCGCATCCCTGATCTATCGTCGCACTTCTCTTCCTTTTCATCAAAAACTGGAAACCTAAACTGATAAGTAATTGATTGAGCATAATTTTTGAATTGAATTTGGAAAAATTGAATTGAAAAATGAAATTTCAATGACTAAAATTGTGTAAAATTCGGAAAGAATTTTAAAATTTAGTTCACATTTAATGGTGCTGTTGTAAAATTATCTGAAAAAATTCGGTCCATTTTGCACTTTGTGCCCAAACGCCCATTCTTGCACTTTTCTCCTAAACGACTCAGCATGGTCGTAGCCTGCAACTCCTGCTGCTAGTAGTTAGGAGTTCGAACAAGCGTTCTCTCACTTAATCCAGGGTTTCTATCGAAAAATTTTCGAAATCAGAACATTCAGCTCAAAAAATCAGATTTCATGGGCAAAAATCAGAACATTTTGTAAAATGCTTTAAAATCAACTGTATTTCGTGTAATATCGTATTTCTCACCACACATGATCAATTTTAACAATTTTTTGGGGGAAGAGATGAGCCAAAGTTTGCGAGTCTCCATAGATAGTTGATTGGCCAAAAAAAATCGGCTCGCAAAAAGCAAAGATTCTTGCCTTAAAATATGTCTATTTACGGAACTCCGCTTTTTTGCAAAAATTGTTTACTATGGGAGGGGTGCCGGCGGTCCCGACAGGGGCCGCCGGAGAAAATTTTGAGAATTTTCGGCCATTTCCTTAAGAAAATTGCTCACTTTTTGGTTCTAAGAAGTGGCGCCGAAGATATCATGGATGGGGTGCCGGCGGTCCCGATAGGGGCCGCCGGAGAAAATTTTTAAAATTTATCCTTTTTCTTAAGAAAATTGGCCATTTTTAAGATATTTTTTGAAAAATATACTATATTAGAGTGCCGGCGGTCCCGATAGGGGCCGCCGGAGAAAATTTTTGAAAATGGAATAATTTTTCCTTAAGAAAATTGCTCATTTTTTAAGAAATTTCAATAAAAATCAGAAAATCAGGACAAAATAAGGACAGAGCTCGAAAATCAGAACAGATCTGACAAATCAGAACATTTTCATTTTGTCAGATTTGGACCCTCCAAATCAGAACATTTCTGACAAATCAGAACAGATAGAAGCCCTGACTTAATCCACACTCTCTCGCCCTTGCGTCTCTGCGAATGCGAGCGCAAAAGACCTCTGCTGCGAGAGGTCCCTGCGAGCACAGAATGCTACATAAAGAGGAAGGCAAAGAACAGTTCCTCTTGCTTAATTCAAAACAATTTCCGCATGAATTCGCGTCGAAAACTTTTAAGTTCACTTTAGCATTGATAGCCTCAAAATACGGAGTGGGCGGGACTTAAATAGTTTCGATGGCTTGGCTTGGGTTTTTGGTGCCAAAAACCATCATTTTGTAAGTTCGCAATCCCCATCCCGCTAGCAACCATCATTTCATCATCATAAGGGCTCGGAAAATTTTTACCACTGACTCGGAATGTTTTTAATATCATTTCATTAATCCAAAAGGGTCAAATTGTAAACCCCAAACTTTTTCTAAATTATGCTCTGTTTTTAACCTTTTTTAATTTTCAAAATTCCTTTATTCTGAAATTTTCGAGAAAAAATGATTTTCGGGAAAAGGAAAGAAATTCAAAATTTTTCATGGAATGTTGAAAAAAATAAAAGGTCAAAAGATAAAGCATATAAAAAGGGGGGGGGTATAGACCCTACTATTACCCTGTTTTTATATTTNCTTAATTCAAAACAATTTCCGCATGAATTCGCGTCGAAAACTTTTAAGTTCACTTTAGCATTGATAGCCTCAAAATACGGAGTGGGCGGGACTTAAATAGTTTCGATGGCTTGGCTTGGGTTTTTGGTGCCAAAAACCATCATTTTGTAAGTTCGCAATCCCCATCCCGCTAGCAACCATCATTTCATCATCATAAGGGCTCGGAAAATTTTTACCACTGACTCGGAATGTTTTTAATATCATTTCATTAATCCAAAAGGGTCAAATTGTAAACCCCAAACTTTTTCTAAATTATGCTCTGTTTTTAACCTTTTTTAATTTTCAAAATTCCTTTATTCTGAAATTTTCGAGAAAAAATGATTTTCGGGAAAAGGAAAGAAATTCAAAATTTGTGCATCAATGTGCACCAGTGACCGCGACAAAATGATCGCTGATGTTTTCCCTGATGAAATCCTGCAGGAACCAGAAGAAAACTGGGAGGAACTCGCTAACCGAGCAATTTTGACTCCATTAAACGATGAAACATTTGCCATCAACAACATCATAATGGTAGTGTGAATTATGGCTAGACAAATACACACTTTTTAAACAGGATCGCATGGATGGCGAGGAAAAGATATACACTGGGATCACTGAGCTACTGCCCGATGAAACTGGGGAACTTGACTTACAAACGGATCAAGCTGATGCCTATTATGAGAACCTGATTCGCAACACGCCAAATGGACTACCAGAGCACCACTTGAGAATCAAAGTCGGTGCTGTAATGATGCTAATACGAAACATCTCTGTGACTGATGGCCTATGCAATGGCACCCGTGTACAAATTATGAAGCCAGACAAAGGAAAAAAACTTGGAAACCAAACATTGAAGTGCAAGATTCTGACGGGCTCTGCAAAAGGAAATGAATGTGTGCTCCACCCAATCACTTTAGAGTTTGGTGGAAATCCGAAAGCTCCACATGAAGGCAACATCAAGGCCAGAAGAATTCAGTTCCCTTTGCGGCCTGGGAGCGCAATGACTATCAACAAGGCACAGGGTACTCGTAGCGGAAAATATTCTTTGTTTAATTTTACAATTGCTAGGTCAAACACTGAAAAAGGTCGGAGTCCTGCTTGATAGACGCGAGTGTTTTTCGCATGGCCAACTTTATGTCGCTTTGTCACGGGTCAGCGGCGTCGAAAACATCATAGTCTGCACCAGACGTTCTGACCGTCGCGTGGTCAACGTTGTTGCACAAGCTGTACTTGATCGAGTTGACATCGAAAAGGCCAAAATAATACCCTCAAAGGAAACAGTTGACATGGTACTCTTAGCAGCGCACGTTATATGCATAAATAATCACTTAAGTTATACGATGATCCTATTGTGGATGAAGCCATGGATGTGCAACACATCATAGCTCCTGCTGCCTTTATACTCCCTGCAACTACACCTGTGGTCCGCAACATTCGGCCATTGGATCTCGATGTGGATGTTTCCAAAAAACATCTGCAGAAAATCTCCGTCAAGAAAGGCGACATCACCTTAAAAAAAGTCTCGATGATCGTTAACGCTGCCAATAGGCACCTCCAGAAGGGAGATGGAGTGGACAAGGCGATTCACAACGCCTGTCAACCTGAAGAAGATAACCTCAAAAGTGCACTCAAGGCACATCATACACAGAAAGGCAAAGACCTGGATGACGGAGAAGTCGTTGTGACAAAGACATTCGGAGACCTTGCAAAAAAATTCGGAGTGGAACGTACTCAAATAATAATTTATCCATAGAATGAGAGTATTTTGTATAGATATCGCACACGCCGTTGGACCCTTTATCAAGTCATCGCCATCACAGGCGGATAGAGTCGCATTGCAAGCATGTTACACCAATGCACTTGCCGAGCTCATTAGATTGCAAGGGAATTCTATTGTGAGTGTAGCAAGAATTTGGCTATAAAATTTAGACATTCTAAGGCCTTCCCTTGTATCTCCATTGGCGCTTTCCACTACCCGCGTGGACCAGCTGCTCTAGCGGAAATGGAAGCCATACTCAATTGGTTGGCTAAAAACGACACGCCTTCCCTGAAAGAGATCCGGATCATCGCTTGGGATAAGGAGAATCTCAAACTCTACGAAGATTTAAAGCGACAAATCAACCGGCAACTCGGACCATCCCGAACACCAACACCACAATCATCACGTCAAGGAACTCCAGTCCCACTAAACAGAGCCTCAAGTCCAGGTTAGCGAACCTATTAGCCGAGTTGTTCAGAGCTTACTTTAGCACAAAACGCCGTGACACCAAAGAAAATCCCGGTCCCAAAGCGACCGGCAGATGAGCAACCTGTTGGGCCGAGTGCAACTCCCACTTTTGCACCACTCACTGTAACGCCGAAAAAGGCCCCGGTACCCAAACGACCGGTTGCTATCAGGCATCAACCTTCAACAAGGTGTTTGGCTACCATTGGACACTGATCATTTTCTATTTAGTTCACTTTTCGCCTCCCCAGTGAAAAAACGCCCAGCAATTGTGGAACAACAACTGATCCAGCCACAAGTTCCAATCCGTTACACCAAATCTGACATCGTCAATAATGCGGGACGCGGCAATTGCTTCTTTTAGTATGAAATTTGCCACACAAATTTACAATTGAATTGATCGTTTAGTGCCATCAATCTCGTATTGTTGGGTTCGCACAGTGATCTTGCTCATTCCACGCTGCTTCGGAACGCAATGGCCCGACTTCTTCGCACAATGGTGGACACTCCAGATCTCTACCCACGAGCAGGCGGATTTCAAGACCGCGCAAGCTTCTTAGACTACTTGAGCCACAACTTTGCGGGAGCCGCAGAGGGAAGAACTCCAGCAGTCCGCCTACGTTCTCACGCCAACGACCTGCACACCAACACGCGATGGGCAAGCATTTACGACGCTCGATTGGCTGCATTGGTCACTGGCCGAACTGTTGTCATGCTTCGGACTGCGTACGACACAGCTACAGCCCGAGATGTTGATCCTAAATGGGACGATGATCACCCGCAGCAATATGACATCTATTTCCCAGATGGAGATTCATTTGTAAAATATACTTTAAAATTTATATTTCTATCTGCTATTATTAAGTGTGAGCCGCGGTCGCCAGATTTCTCCCTTGATGACATCCACGACTTCCTTGTGGGCAGAATGACCGGCGCTTATGATGATACAGGCCGATGGAACCTCGAAGGAGGCCAGCTCATTACACGTCGGATTATAGACCCCATTGTTGTGTGGTACAATGGCTACGACCATTTTCAAACCATCATCAATACGGTAGGAAATAAATACCTTTTCTAGCATATTTACCGGGTACAATATAGACTGCGCTACCGCCAACTCCACAACAAATCCAACAAGCCATCGAACGATTGGAGGCACAGGAAATTCCAGAAGCATTGACCCAACAACCCGCTCCAGACTTTGTGCCGTTGCATCGGGATGTTGAAGTTCCTGGGGCCAACCCGAATGTTGTCATCGACATTGATTGAGATTGAAGCCAAACCCGAGGTGAATGCTCACCAAGTGGGCGGCATTAATCTACATTTTTGGTTTAGACGATGCCAACAACCAGCGAGCCTTTCCACCCGCGTTGAAGACGACCACGCAACTTTTAGGGAGGAGGAGCGGAGTTATATTCATTACACAGTTGGCGAAATAATGCACCAAAAACAAACTAAAAAAGACAAAGGTGCCAAAAAAGTAATAGCTAGAAACAAAATCAGAAATAAAAAATAAAGGCGCAAAAAAACAATATCGGAAAAAACAAAAAAAAGATAAAAGATGAAAAGATGCCAAACAATTGCGGCCACGTCAAATGTGTAATGACCCGAGTGTGGAAGGACTTTGAGATTTTGCGTTGGGTGGGTGGGCCATTGTACAACACAGCCAACGCATATCTCAGATTTGTTTTTTATTTGATGTAATCTGCTAAAAAGTCCGACCATTCTAAGTAGTACGGATCTCTTGCTTTAAAATTGCGGTCTTCTTCTTGTAAAATTTTCAATTTTCTGTTAGGAAAATTGAAATGAAAGTGATGTTTAAAAAAGGTTTAGAACGTACTACCGGGCGACCCACCCGCAGTTGACGTGGTTAGAATTTACAAGGAAAAACACCAACCTTCGCATAATGAGTTATTTTCCTAATAATACATAATCACTCAGAAAAGGTTTACTTATTAGATATGAATTATATCTAATCACTAGGGACCGGATTTATATGGACTAAAAATCGCAAAATATGGCCATATAATATGGACTAAAAAATGCCAAAATATGGGCTAAAAATGGTCAAAAGTGCCAAAATATGGACTAAAAAAGTGAAAAATATGCGCTCTAAATTGAAAAAATATCGGTAAAAATGCAAAAAATTTTCTTCAGTAATTCATTTCAAATTTTTAACCAATTTTATGAAGAGGAAATTGATCAGAAAATTATTCTTTTCGTTTTTAAAAATGAATAGGTTTTTGTTGAAAATTTTTATCAAAAATTATTATGAAGAAAAAATAATCAAAAGCAAAAAAAATTATGTGTGTTGAAATTTTTTTTCGAAAAAATGACTTAATAAAAAATTTTTGAAAAATTTTCCAAAAAAAATCAAAAATTTCCTGATTTTATTGCATTTTTGCCTTAAAATTTTTCAAAAAATGGCAAACTATGGACTAAAAACGTCAAATATGGAAATATGGGCTAAACCCCCAAAATATGGATTTATATGGACTAAAAAGTTGCTTCAAATCGAAAAATTTTAACGTAAAAATGCTTGTTTTTTGGTCCTCTCTTCAAAACATATGCGCAAAAAAAACATGTTACAACATATAAATCCGGTCCCTAGTTATGAGCTATAAAACGAATTTTGGACCAACTAATTTTCAGTGAGTTTGGCGGAGGAGTTGAGCAGTCTGGGCTCACACGGGATCTGGGGACCCGGCTGATGGATGCGGGAGGACGCAGGACGGGAGGGAACGGACGGATCACTCACTCACTCCGATCAATAGATCAGATCAGCCCAGGGATTTGTAGCAACATCATCACCGATCATCGCCAATCACCGATCAGCTTTCTGCCGCAGCCACCGCCGATGAGGTGCAATCTCATCCATCCATAAACCTGCCCCCTTTTTCTTGTGCTTCCTTCTTTTTCCAAATTTTNAGATATCATGGATGGGGTGCCGGCGGTCCCGATAGGGGCCGCCGGAGAAAATTTTTAAAATTTATCCTTTTTCTTAAGAAAATTGGCCATTTTTAAGATATTTTTTGAAAAATATACTATATTAGAGTGCCGGCGGTCCCGATAGGGGCCGCCGGAGAAAATTTTTGAAAATGGAATAATTTTTCCTTAAGAAAATTGCTCATTTTTTAAGAAATTTCAATAAAAATCAGAAAATCAGGACAAAATAAGGACAGAGCTCGAAAATCAGAACAGATCTGACAAATCAGAACATTTTCATTTTGTCAGATTTGGACCCTCCAAATCAGAACATTTCTGACAAATCAGAACAGATAGAAGCCCTGACTTAATCCACACTCTCTCGCCCTTGCGTCTCTGCGAATGCGAGCGCAAAAGACCTCTGCTGCGAGAGGTCCCTGCGAGCACAGAATGCTACATAAAGAGGAAGGCAAAGAACAGTTCCTCTTGCTTAATTCAAAACAATTTCCGCATGAATTCGCGTCGAAAACTTTTAAGTTCACTTTAGCATTGATAGCCTCAAAATACGGAGTGGGCGGGACTTAAATAGTTTCGATGGCTTGGCTTGGGTTTTTGGTGCCAAAAACCATCATTTTGTAAGTTCGCAATCCCCATCCCGCTAGCAACCATCATTTCATCATCATAAGGGCTCGGAAAATTTTTACCACTGACTCGGAATGTTTTTAATATCATTTCATTAATCCAAAAGGGTCAAATTGTAAACCCCAAACTTTTTCTAAATTATGCTCTGTTTTTAACCTTTTTTAATTTTCAAAATTCCTTTATTCTGAAATTTTCGAGAAAAAATGATTTTCGGGAAAAGGAAAGAAATTCAAAATTTTTCATGGAATGTTGAAAAAAATAAAAGGTCAAAAGATAAAGCATATAAAAAGGGGGGGGGTATAGACCCTACTATTACCCTGTTTTTATATTTATCGTTTCGGAAAATCACGTGGCCTATCTGTATACCATATCTTTATTCTTTACTCTTCTATAAAAAAATCCATTTTCGGTGATAACTGATAACAAGAGTAGACATTAAAAAGAGGGCTTTTAAGACCAAGCACTTTAGAAACTTTTTTAGGCCTTGTTAGACAAAAAATTATTTAATTTATGTTCTATCTTTTGATCTTTATCGATTTTCTCTGAAAAAAAAGTTCGAATTTTTGGAAAAACTTTTTTTTGGCGCTAGTGGAAAGACGGTTACTTTTGAAAAACCACCAAAAGGGTCCCCCCTGTTAGGCAAAAATGAAAAAAATTTTTTTGGTTTTTTCCAATGCTTTTGCTCAAAAAATAGTTAAAAAGGGTTAAAAAACACAAAAAAATCTTTTTTTGGTTTTCAAAAGAAAAGGGTCCCCCTGTCCCCCCTGTTAAATTTATGGAGGATTTCAAAAGTAACCGTCTTTCCACTAGCGCCCTTTTTTGATATTTTCGTTAAAATGAAATAAAGAAATCGAATAAGAATAAATCATAAGGAATCAGAGTTAGATACATATTCATGTCCATTTCTCTATAGAGTTTAGAGTTCGCATATTTTTGAAAGATTTTTGTTAGGCGTTTCGTCCTTTAGGTATTTTGACTTACCGCTGTTTTGTGTATTATCAACGATATGAGAAGAAAAGAAAGAAAATTTTCAAGAGAGTGTATGTAGAAAAAGGAGATTATGAAAGCAGAGAGAGGAAGAATTTAAGGGCATGGGAAAGTGCAATTGCATATGCAATCCCTTGCTCTCCGCCATATTCACCAAGTCAGTATCGTTTTGTCGTTCTCTCCTCACAGCTCACACATGTCATTTCGCATTCTCATTTGTTTGGCGCTAAAAATTTGATTTGCTTATTCTTATTATTTTTTAGATTTTTATACTTGAGAATTAGTTTTTACTAATTCTAAAGCAATAATTTATCCATATATGGTACATAGGTTAAGTAAATTATTCCTATTGTCATATTAACATGGAAAATTTTTTGGAGGAATTAATTTTTCACAAAAAACAAAATTTAATATTTCTTATTAATTATTATTTATTATGTTAAGTTTGAATTTAAAACATTTTTTTGAAATATGCAATTTCTTCTGAAAATGCTTACAAAGTTAGAGAAATTAAATTACTACATACAGAAAAAAAGATTTCTGCAGGATTAAGTCATTTACATTTTTAAGATTTAAGTGTATGTAATGTAAGTGCCATCCATAAATCATGTAGCACTAATTGAGAAATCCATTCCTTTCTAAGAAAATTTTCGAAATTCGAAACACCTCATACTCTATATCATATGGTATACTCCAGTGCCGTAAAATAGTCAAATTTTGTTCGAATTTTATAAATATTTCACTTGATGCTAGTTGTATGTATGCCTGTGCATGGCTGTCATATTCAACATGGCGGCCGCCTACCTCACTTGCCCTTTTCTCTGCTTCTTTTCCAAAACATACCCTGTTGTCTCTATCCAATCTCTGTTTGCCACTGCGGCGTTGTCCATCTCGCCAGAATTTCTCTGTTTGTGTAGGAATAAGAACTATTTCAGCATCTCTGCTGTCACGAAAAATCGATATTTTGCATACAGTATCGAGGAGCTAAACAAGAAGCGAAGATTATTTTTGGTTCTGAGCGCGTCATCCCTTTCTTTTTTAATTTTGACAACACAGATTCGCTCTTTCCTTCTTGATTAATAATTTATAGGCGAATATCGCGTCGATAATTTTTATTTTTTCTGATACATATGATGCAACTTTTATCCATCTTATGTATGTATATGTGGATATCAAAATATTTTTATTTTTTACCACCAAATTCTATACTCTTTTTACAATATTTCCTTGTGTTTTCAGTTCAGGTCTAAAATAATTGCGAACTATTTCAAGACTATAAAATGGCGCGAACCAAGCAAACTGCACGAAAATCAACCGGAGGCAAGGCGCCCCGCAAGCAATTGGCAACCAAGGCTGCGCGCAAGTCGGCTCCATCGACCGGAGGTGTGAAGAAACCGCACCGTTACCGTCCAGGTATTTGCCCTGTCAATAAATTCATAGATCTCTTAAGCTTTTTGAAGGGAATTAACAAAATATTCTTCATAGAACAATTTTTTAAAATTCCGATTATTTTAAACCAATTTTTGGATTAAATATTCTTAGATCATCAATTCGGCAATCATGAACAATTCGCATCCCAAAAATTTTTTTTTTAAATATGTACCTACCAGCGTAAAATCGACTTCCCCGGGGGTAATTTTTGATGCTGAATCCGATTTTGACATCCATTTTGACGCCCGACGTCATCTGACGTCACTTTTTGACGTCGAAATTTTTTTTCAAATATGACCCGGCTACCCTTCATAATGCGTGGGGTGCTTAGGCAACCATACGGTTCAATAGGTGCGGGCTGAAAGATTATTTATTTTAACTAATAATTTTATCGGCGAGCCCAACAATAAAATTTCTAGTTAAAAATTAATAATTTTCAGCACTCACCTATTGAACCGTCTAGCTACCAGTACTATGAGCCGGTTAAATACATTTTGCATTTTCTCTTTGAAGTTTTTTTTTTGTTTTTTATTGTTTTTTCACTGATTTCAATGCATAAAATTTAATTTTGAAAAAAAAATTTTTGACGTCAAAAATTTCCGACGTCAGAAAGTTGCGTCAGATGACGTCGGACGTCAAAACGGACGTCAGATTCGGATTCTGCGTCAAAAATTACCCCTGGGAAGTCATTTCTAGATGATTTTACAAAAAAATTATTTTTGACGTCAGCGTCAAAAAATGACGTCAGATGACGCATCATGTCAAAATGGAGGTCAGAATCGGATTCAGCACCAAAAATTACCCCCCGGGGAGTCGATTTTACGCTGGTAGGTACATTATTAAAAAAAAATTTTTTTGGGATGCGAATTGTTCATGATTGCCATCAATTCTTATTTGTATTTTCAGGGACCGTGGCTCTGCGCGAGATCCGTCGTTACCAGAAGAGCACAGAACTGCTGATCCGCAAGTTGCCATTCCAGCGTCTTGTACGTGAAATCGCGCAGGACTTCAAGACGGACTTGCGCTTCCAATCCGCTGCCATCGGCGCACTTCAGGTATAACTATACTCATTTTGCCCTCGGGATAGCACCCTGTAAAATAATTTTTCTGAAAATTTTTAAACGATTATTTATCATTGATAATTTGCAATAATAAGTGTTGCTTTTTGCATATAACATGCTATCCTTGAATATTCCAATTTAGCCCTTACAAGTAAAAACAAACCCCCCTTTAAGTACTTAAGGTTACCGTGTTAGTAAAATATTTTCATTTAACATTATTTAAGGAAGCATCGGAGGCATACCTCGTCGGTCTGTTCGAGGACACTAACCTGTGTGCCATCCACGCAAAACGCGTCACCATTATGCCCAAGGGTATTTATCCTTTTTAATTTTTATTTTAAAAAATCAGTGTCAAGAGCGTCGCCAGGAAAAATT
>LDKF01000194.1:81643-98592 GCA_001026735.1 Rotylenchulus reniformis | reverse complement strand
GTTTTTACACCATAGGTTTTCATCGAGTTTGAAGCGAGATATAGGCCGAGAAGTGAGATAGAGGGGGTTTTCATTATTACAAGGGGAAAGCTGACTAAGATACAGTATAAATTTAATGGCCCTTTGTCAATTGTATGTATACTGTAATTATGGCCATAATAATCACTCATGCTGGCCAATTCCCGGACACGTGTGCTCATACAGTATTTTTCAAGAGAAATACTTAGTAATTTTATCCATGCCACTTTGTATGTATTGACATTTTTCTTTGTTTTAATATTTATTTTCGTGATAGAAATATAAATGGTTTGATCCAATTGTACATAAAAGTTTGAAAAGAATATTATTTTAAAAAAAATTTTATTAATATAATACATACATAAACGAAATGATATAAAAACATTAAAAATCATGCATATCGTAAAAATTTTAAGCTTAATGTTAATGAATGCTTTTAACTTTAAAAAAATGATTTTATATGTATGACAAAATATCCTAACAAGTTTTTCGTATCGTACTTCAAAGTTTTTTTTCGCTTTTATCGGGATTCGGATATTATTTCTATTCTACTCTATTTATTAAGTATTCAATGCTAGAAGTTTCCCCAGCCCCGGTGGAGTATAAAACACTCCAACATTTCAGCTTTGCACCCCATTTCCCCACATCCAAATCAAATATTTCCCCATCGACAACAAATATTTTCTGCAGTATTGTTGCGGCGCCTCATCATTCACCAAATGCCTTCGGTCGCTGTTCATCACCACCAACGACTTCCGGACGCCTTCATGGGCCCTGTGCTGTTGTCGCTGATTGTTACTGCCATATTTGTTGGTGAGTGATGGGATTCAAAGTGTTATGTTTTAGGTAATATTTGGGTGTTTTTTTCAGTTAGCAATTTTCCCATCGTCACAGCGAAAACAACGATGGCAATGCCAAAACAAACTCATAACACGACAATTGGGACAACGAACGGCACTGATGGTAACAGCACCAACTCAACGACCAGCAACCAAACGACAACGATCAGAGAGTCGCCAAAACCAAAGCCCGAGGTACGGCAGGTCTTTCTGACTGTGTTCGTAACGATTTAATTGGACGATTCATTTTTAAGAAAAGAGGAAAGCAGAATTCTGACAACAAGCCTGGCAGAACCAGTAAGTCCGCCGTTGTTGTTTCGGTCTTACAAGTTGATGGTCCGCGTTCATTTGCAGAAACCAGCCGGATAATTGTTTGGGCCGTCTTCGGCACCGCACATTTGGCCCTCACTGTGCTCATCATTTTGGTGGCCACCAAGGTCATTTTTGCGCGCAAACGGCGACGATCAGTGACTTACTGAGGACAGCGGTGTTTTGAGTTGGCGGACGATCGGCGGATGAAGAGGGATGCGCACGGACCAACATGTTTATCTTGTCAGCTTATCCCCTTTGCTGTCCGCCGCACTTTCTCTTTCTGTGATTTGCTTTCAGTTGGGCATCCAGTTACCCGTGTTATATTGTGATATTCTGTTGTTTGGTGCTGTCATTTTTGTTACAAATGTATTTATTATTTGTTGGGTATTCGAACAAAGCGGGTCTTCCCCAGTTCAGAGTTCATCACCATCCAGTTAATCACCATAGTAATTTGTAGAGATCGGACTGGGGTTGGGCCCAGATCTGGGGTTTTCTGGTTTTTTTCTGGAGTTTTTCTGGGTCTGGGGTTTTAACCCAGAAATCCCCAGAAAACCAGGTTTTTCTGGAAAAAACCCCAGATCCCAGGTCTGCAAACCTGGGGTTTTCTGGGGTCTGGTTCTGGGGTTTTCAGATCACCGGTTTTTTCTGGGGTTTTTTTTCAGGTTTGCATCAAGCGATAGAGCTATTACAAAAGAACTATAATTGAGTAAATTTTGTTAAAAATAATCAAGCGGCTAAAAAGTTATGGCCAAATTAAACGTTTTTTGGCCAAATTTTACGGTATTTTGGCCATAACTTTTTAGCCGCTTAATCAATTTCAACAAAAATTTACTCAATTATAGCTCTTTTGTAGTTCTATCGTTTGATGTAAAGATCAATCCCTGAAAATGTTTCTTAAGAAATTTAGGTCCAATTTTTTTTGTACTATGGTGATGAACTGGGATGAACTGGGTTTAGGTTTACACCAGGGCTGTTGAAAATTAATTTTCAAAAAACGGTAGACGGTAAACGGTAAATGAAAAACGCGGTACGATAAATGAAAACAGTAAACGGTAGGCCCAAAAAGACGGTATTTGGCGGTAGTAGGCGGTAATTTCAAAAAACCGGAAAATTTTTCGTGCTCAAAAAATTCTAAATTTTGATGTTGCGGTGCAAAAATAAGAATTTTTCGTATTATCCTCATTTATTTGCCTAAAAATAATTTTTCAAAAATTTTAAACATCGTATTTTTCAATTTTCTATGTTAAAAACTCCTTCTCGAAAATTTTTTTTGAAAAATCTTTTTCTCTCTCTTTTAAGAAAATTGGTCAATTTTTCGTTTAAAGCAATTTTTGAGAAAAATTTCATTGTGCCTTAGCCTTAGGGGTGGTGGCGGCCCCGATAGGGGCCGCTGGAGAAATTTTAGATTTTAGGCCCATTCTTTTAAAAAATGGTCAATTTTTCTGCCAAATTTTCCTCATTCGACCTCCTAAAATTTTTTTATTTTGGGCTTGGGAGTTAATGGGAATTGTGCTCCTTTTTCCCCCATCTATAATCCCCTTTGGGGGATATTTGCGACCTTACCGAGAAAAAATTTTGAAAAAATTTATAATTTTGATAAAGTAACGCTGCTGGGCCCTTGCCAAGAGATCGTTCGCTTTGCACTCTAAAGACACCTTTTTCCAGAGGAAAAAGACAAGAGGCGGCTGGGGGACGATCCCAGCGTCTTCCGATTAGATCTCGGCTGCTCTACCAACTGAGCTACGCCCGCCTCTAGAGTGCTCAGCTAATAGATCTCTTTTGCTTCATCCATAAGGGGAATGCTCCTCCCTAACGATAAGTAACTTGAATAATTTTGTGGTAAGGCTGGCGGCCCCGATAGGGGTCACCGAAAATTTTTTGAAATATTTGAGCTAAAAACCTCATTTCCAAGGGTGCATTTTTTGGTCGGCAACCCCAACAATCTTAGGGGGTGCTTTTTCAGCGGTAGGAGGCAAAAAAACGGTAGGCGGTAAACGGTAGGGCCAAAAAGACGGTATTTGGCGGTAGAGGTAGGCGGTAGACGGTACGATATCCAGCCCTGGTTTACACCGAACAAAGCAGTTGCTGCTTTATAAATTGCTTTGACTATTTGTATGCCTGTGGCCACAAAAATGTTCCAGCGCCGTTCATGTTTAAAAAAAGGATCTATAAGTTGAAGCGAATTGTCTGTCTTTTTTCTCTGTTCCTTCTATCTATGACATGTTTTCTTCATCTAACTTGTGTATGTTTCATGCATGCGTCAATCCAAAATGGCACCAAACCAAAATGTCACCGCATCCAAAAAATTTTTTACTCATAGTTAGACCAAAAACTTTAAAAAGCAAACTTATATAGAAAAATATGCCCAGCATTTTGGTTTTTTTGGAATTCTCATCCCTCTTTTAAATATTTGATATTTTTCATAATTTTTGAAAAATTCAAAAAATCAAGTTGTTAAGGAAAATTTCGTTCTTTTTATGGGGTATTCAAAAAAATCATTCAAACTAAAATATAGGGTAATTTTATATAAATTTGTTGTTTTAACTTTTGATCTTTTAATGAATGAAAAATGATTTTTCGAATGCGATGACTTTATGACCTAGGCGACATTTTGACTTTAATTTCGTTTCAACTTATAAATCATTTTTAAATATATGAAAATTGGAACATTCTTCATGGCCACCAGATATGTATATATATGTTGTAGCCGAAATCGAAATCGATCGAGTAATTTTTTTCATCAAACCAAAAACTTTTTTTTGAGGCTTCCTAGGCCAAAACTATAAAAAGCAAATATGTGCAGAATTTTATGCTCTATCTTTCGGCCTGATTAGTTTTTCAAATTTTCCTGAAAATTTTTGAAATTTTCGAAGAATTCAATTTTTTAAAAATTTCAAAAATTTCAAAATTTTAACCAAAATTCAAAAAAACTAATCAGGCCGAAAGAGAGCATAAAATTCTGCACATATTTGCTTTTTATAGTTTTGGCCTAGGAAGCCTCAAAAAAAGTTTTTGGTTTGAAGAAAAATCGATTTCGATATCGGCTAGCCGATTTCGAAATCGGATGAAATTTCGATATCGGCTACAACATATACATATGAATAGGGTATGTAAAAAGTTTTGCGGAGGCTCAAAATGGCCTGGGAATCAATTAAAAAGCATTTCTAGCTTGATTTGAGTTCAAAAAAAGCAACTTTTATGTGGATATTTTGGATAATACATGGATATTTTCAAATTATGTGGATATTTTCGTGGATATTTTGCCATTTCTGGGAAATTCTTAAGCAAAAATGCAATAAAATCCGAAAATTTTGTTTTCTATTAATGGATGAGTTTTCAATGAAAAACCTTGAAATGTTCCTTATTTGCAATTTCAACCAATAATTTTTTTTTTGAATTATTTTACTTGGTTTTTCATCCTATTTCGAAAATTTTATGTGGATATTTTTACTATTTTATATGGATATTTGCGATTTTTGGCGGATATTTTATCCGGATATTTTGCAATTTTATATGGATATTTTTACATACCCTACATATGAATGAATTTAAATTTTGCCTCTGTACATTTTCAAGATATATAATATATAATATTCATGACCGTTTAAAAGAAATTTTTAAAAAATATGTGAATGAATTCGGTCGAATGCAGGGATGAAATACATGAAAGTTTTTCGACTAATTAACCCATCCAAGAAAGTCTGCAAAAGGGTCGAACTTGACATTAAAAAACCTTATTCCGAAATGTTTTTGAGGCAATTTGTTCCAACCTAATGGGCGCTATTCTGATTATGGGAGCTGTTCTGATTGTGGGCGCTTTCTGATTATTCATATCCGGGGGTTTTCGATGGTCCTGATCACGGTTATAAGGTCGGATTTCGATATTTTACGATGCTTGACATATCAGACATCGTTACCAGGATATCATAAAATGCATTATTAAGGCTACAAGTTCATATATGGAAGTTTTTTATTGCCCTGTTCATGTTTAAATAGCAGCAATGTGAAGGGGCGGAGCTCCTGGTTACTGCAAATAGGCCATTTGGCCTCCTCTTCGTATAACTGCCATAATCGGCTCTTATACAGTTTACCCCCCACAAATTCAAATTTTTCAAAAGTGTGACCAGAAATTATAGAAAAACAACATCAATTTCTCAAAATAACAAAAAATAAAACATTTGAAATAAAAAATAACAAAACTTTACATTAATTTGAAATAATTTTTGGTCACACTTTTGAAAAATTTGAATTTGTGGGGGGTAAACTGTATAAGAGCCCCATAATCAATTGTAAATTTACTTTTTGAAAGCGGCGACAGCGCCAGCAAGTCGGTGGCCGCCGCGCCCGCACTCTGTCCGAACACCGTGATCCGCTCGGGGTCCCCGCCAAAGGCGCCGATGTTCGCTTTGGTCCATTTCAGCGCCATCAATTGGTCCCAAAGGCCGAAGTTGCCCGGACAAGCGGCGTCACCGGTGCAGAAGTAGCCGAGAAGGCCCAGACGGTATTGGACGGTGACCACGATGACCCCGTGGTGGACCAACATCCTTAGTTTGGGGGGAATGGTATGGGCAAAAGTGTGATCAATCAACATGGGAGTGATCGGAACTTGGATCTCATCAGATCAGCCAGATCAGCTACAATTCCTCGAATATCCTAAAAGCTAACTTCTAATTAGATTTAGCTAATTCAAGCAGATTTAAGCTTAACTTCAAGCAGATTTAAGTATGATGAAGTCAGCTTATTAGATTAGCTCATTTATAGGCATTGAGAAAGATAAATCAAACTATTCGGTACATATTTGTTGGTTAATTTGGCCCAATCGGATTGGGCTAAAAGATCCACATTATGATGAATTATCAAGCAGATTTAAGCCCCGAGGACCATTCATTGTCAGTTTGGCCGACAACATAGAGATTTACTCATTGATATTGATATCCGGAAAATTGATCTCTGATCTGACTGTGTTCTATTTCCTCCTGATAACTTCTCATCCCCCACCCTCCTTCTGTTCTCTCTCACCGTGACACCCGCTTGTAGTGGTATTTCACCGCCGAATCGATCAGAAATGCGCCTCCATGGATGTACAGCATCACCGGGAATGATGACCCCTTGCCATTTCCTGATCCCTCCTCATCATTTCGCCATCTGGGCCCGATCACATTCAGATAGAGACAATCTTCGGAGATGCCGGCCCGGGATTCCACCAGGTCCCAGATGAAGCCGGCCATCTGCACGGATCGGTGCCGATAGCGCTTGGCCATCAACACTGACGGATGCCAGGGATCTGGCTCCTCAGGTTTCTGTGGACAAAAATGATTTGGTGCCAAAAAATCAAATTTCTAGATATTAATGGCATCCTAATCCTGACCGAATGCCACAAATTTGAAAATCCTATCCCTCGAAAACAAGTCTAGACTGATGATCATCATGGATTCCAGTTAAACTGAAAAAGCAATTTCTGACTTTTGCATGGGGTAGGAATCTATGAAAGGATTCAGACATTTCAGCAGATCGCGAGTCTTCCGATCCAAAGGGTTTTGGCGCAATTTTCAAACTCAAAATGTCTCACCCGAAATCGGAGTTCGCCCACCGGCGGTTTTGCGTAAGGAATGCCCAGGAACACATGGATGGGCCTCCCATCCGCCAACTGGTGCCGGAACCCCTCGACGGTGCCTTTGCCCGGCACTTCCACTCGCGGATGCGGAAGCAAAAGTGCCGGATGCTTGAGGGCGGAGGCGGTCATCCTTGTGGCTCCATTGACAGGAGTGGTGGACACGGAGCCCATTTCCGAGAAGATTAAAGGGACAAGAAAGTGTGATCAATGAGGGGGGACCAGTTATCGATCAGTTTTGTACTCTTGATCGCTGATTTTGGATTTGACAACACGGAAAACATTGGGAATTGTGGGCCAATGTCAGTTGGCCATCTGCGCAGATGTTTTCCTCGGCTTTTTCATGTGGGCGACAAACATTTGCCGAATCGTGTACGATTTGCATCTGTCTTTCATTGGAATGAATGCCCTTTAGGGCTCACGCTTCTTGGAGTTACTAATTCCGTCAATTTGACCAATTTTTTAATAAAATAACTTGTTATGTAAGGAAATAAATAAAACGAGGGAATGGTTTGAAAAGCTTTCATCGAATTTTTTGACTCTCTTCTGTGGCATTCTTTGCGCAGAATGGCAAAAAGTAAATCTCTTCGAAACATTGGATCTCTCTGTTCCTTCAACATTCACATCCATCTTCATCATTTTCCCATTTTTCGTCCATTTTTTTGACAAAAAATACACCAAAAATGAGGTTAGAGATAACAAATGGGCTGCTGCGGTGATTCAGCGGCGGGCTGAAGGGTCTCGCGGGAGCTGGGCGAGAGTGGGGGTGGGGGAGGGGCGTTGTTGTCTCTTCCGATCAATTTGGCCTCTTCCCTCCCCCGTTCCTTCCTTCCTCTTGCTCTTCTTCCCCTTCACTTCTTCCTATCCCTTAATTCAAGACATGAATATATCTTATTTAGATCTATAAGTTTGAACTTTTTCTTTCAATAATTCTGTTGTTCTTTTGAGGACCAATTTCCTCCCGAACAATGGCCAACAATGTCCCTCTCCCCATCCTCTTCCTCGCCCAGTCCACCTTTTGCTTTTTCATCCTCTTCCCCTCCGCTTTGGCCTTCTCTCTTTCCTCAATTTTTGGTGGTAACCAAGATGATCCGCATCAACAATCCGCGGATCTAATGTATGTCCGTCAGTTAATTGGCTGAGACATTTAGAGAACATATGTAGGACAGGTCGAATCCTATTGCGACTAATGGCTAAAATTTACAGGATCAAAAATCGGAGTTCGAATTTTTGGATTTTATAGGCCTTCGCTTTTAGGACTTTGGATCTGCAGATGCTTCAGAACGAATACTTAATAAATATTCTAATTGGATTTAGGGCGGCGCAGTGCAATTTTGAGACTTACATAAGTGATGGCTTGATAGGGATCTTTTTTGATGATTTTTTTGTTCAAATTCTTGGAATTTGGCCGAATTTTCGATTTCCCGCGGGCCTTTGGTTGATTGTTTATTGGCTCAGGTGCTATCGGGGCCTCAAGTACTTTGTGGGCCAAGAGGAGATCGACGACAATGTGAAATGCGAGCTGAACGCGCTTGAGATGGCCATGCCGGGCATGCACCGGTACTGCTACAAGTTCACCAGCCACACCGGGGTCACGGATTTTGTCAAGCGGGGCTGCTCCGTGGTCATTTGCTCGGTAAAAGGCCCGGGGGAACAGGCACAAGTGATCCCCGTAATTCAAATGCTTGGTGAAGATACAGATCTAGATCCGTTGAGCACGTCTATCTTCCAAGTTCTCGGGTGTTCTAATCCTGAATCCAAAGTTAATAACAATCACGGAATTGCCCCTTCTAGCCCGATATTTACAGAATGGCCAAACTTATGCCTAGGGTTCCAATTACATCTTGGTCCCGACCAAAATGTTATTTGTCCTATCGGGGATTCGATTTTACACTTTTACATAACCATTTCCGCAATTGTTCAGGGATTGCGCAATGTTTGTGCAAAGTTGGAGTTCGAGGGAGTGCACGGGGAAATGTGTTGTTGCTCGGCGACCAGCTACTGCAACTCGGCACCCACCGACCGAAGGCATTTGCGAATGCTTTCGATGGTGGCACTTTTTGTTCTCACATCATTTTGCACTTTATTTTGGCCAAATTTATTTTAATGATAAACCTAATTTACAAAGTTTCCGATTAAAAAGGGCCCCTCTGATCACCAATCTGATCAGAAATGAGATCACAATCACGGTTTTATTGCACCTCGTCATCTTTTCTCGGGTTCCTCCAGCGGGATCTCCTGCATACCCTCGTCCTCCTCCCTCTCCTCCTTTCTGAATACTTTCGGACTGATTTTCCGTCCTTTCATGCTCATCTCCATAGAATCTTGCAAGTTACTGTTCCGTGTCTAAATGGGATGCATTGAAACTTCCAAAAATGCTTCAAAAATGAGGAATATTTCAACTGATCCATGTGATCTTGTCATGATATTCCCGGATCATGCCAGATCACCCATTCTCGGACCGGACCTTGATCAGAAAATGGATGTACTGCAGGAAGCCGATGCCCACACAGAGCAGCGACAATATGATCAGCAGGCCGAATGTGCGCGGGTCGGGCAGCAGCACCACCAGCAGGTCCTTGCACATGCTGAACAGCATGGACACCCCGTTCTGCACGCCGAACACGGTCCCCCGATCTCGTTCTGGGACAGACAGCTGCATCAGCTGGATGATGGCCAGATCGGCCATCCAAAGACCTGCAAAATTGATAAGATTATGATTATGGATGAAAAGAGAAATAGAGTTCACCGAATCTGGACAGGGTCAGTCCGATGAAGAACACATTGATGGAAGCCAGTTCAGGATGTTTGGGAAAGGCATTCGAAGTTCCATTTTTTATGGAAGAATCATGATCAAAAGCACTTCGGGAAGATTTGAGCCAACCCTAAAAAAGTCAGAATTTGTCGAAAGTCGGGATTGGGGGTTTTGGCACCGATAATGTCCACTGTTTGGCATATCCGACAGGATCAAATGGACTGCCCGGAAGCCATATGGACACCACACAGAGCCAAAGGCAAAGGTGTTGGAGCTTAACAATGATCGGATCAAAGTATGGTCTGATCAGAATTTGTGACGTGATTAGATCACCCTATTTTCTGATCAAGTCAATCACTCACGGTGAGTCCGATCAATCCGGAGCGTCTGAGGCCGACCCGATGTTCGGCTGGCCAGAATGTTATGGCCCCGAACAGCCCGAACATGGAGCTGATCCCCCGGTACACTCCAATGCCATCCTCGGACATCCCCTGGGCCCTGCCAAATCCAACGGCAAACCCATCGAAACCCAAAACAGTGAGGTAGAGGAGGGCCAGGCCGAATGCGGCAGGGAACACCGATTGACGATAATAGGCACTGAGTTGAGTGATCAGAAGGGATCGCCGAGCAGGGGGAGCAGAAGCTGGCAGATCGGCGGGTGATCCATCGAGGATGGTCTGTTGCTGATCTGCAAAGGATAAAGCCATTGGGCAGATAAAATCTGGCATTTACACACCTTTCGGACTTTGGGCCACCCCATTCTTCGCCTGTTCTTCCTCATTTTCACTTCTCGTGCCCAATTCCGGCACTTGTCCGTACACTCGGACCATGAACAGACGAATGGTGGCCAGAGCGAACAGATTCCAGACAATGATCACGGCACACAAAAATTTGTGACCAAACCAACTGAGCAGGAAGCCGGTGATCAGAGGTCCAAGCACCGAGGCCAGCTGATCAATGGTCACCATGGCTGAGTTGTTCCTAGAGACAGAGGGGGGAGGGGGATTAAAGCTTGATCAGTAGCCCCTAATGAAGTATAGAGTCCCAACAAATCAGAATCCTGATTGGATAGTTATCCATTCCCTTTCCTGCTAGAGTGATGGTGAGTAGACTTGCTTTGAAAGTACAGCGGAAACGCTGTTGTTGCCTTTGAATCTGTTGGCCAGCACAACCACCCAATCTCTGGTGAACACAATCCGCTTCCCATCCGAGGCACATTTGGTGACGGAACTGAGCACAATGGAAAGGACAAGGGAAAGGAGGAACACAACGCGAAGGAATCTGAACATCGAGGGAAATTGGAAACTGTAGAGGGAGATAAAGTACCCAGATGATAGGGTACTGTATGATATTGCAACTATAAATAGTGTAAATTGAGGACTATATGCTACAATCCTGTTGGGAATGGGATGATGGAGGTGTCCTTAGACGATTCATATGCTGTATACCGTATACCATATACTGGATACTGTATATGACATTTTTCCTTAAGCTGCTATGAGAACATGGACAATACGACCAAGATATGTGGTGTCCATAGGTACAGTACATATTTAATGATATTTTACCATTTACCAACTGACCCTTCGGCGCCGTTCAATATAATGCACAAGCCGAGCAATGCGGCGGAGGCGGCCATGCTCAGCGTGTTGGTGGCCAGCATGGTCAGTGCGCCGGTGCGACGGTTGTGCCGGTCGAGCCAGTTGCCCACCCAGGTGCTCAGCACCATCGACGCGAAACTCTCCGCAAATTGGTCGATGCCGACCAGGCGCATGCCCCCGAGCAGTTCGAAGAAGAAGGCATTCACGAAGGTCCAGCCACGGTCGCCCTTTGGGGAAGATAGGAATGGGTCCCTGGATATAAACCCAAAAGGAAAGCATTTTGTTGAAATTAAGACCGAGTTCGGTAGGTTATACATAGATAGAGATGAGCAATGGACAAGATGGACTTACAAGACAAAAAATGGTGAAGGCGGAATAGAACTGAAGCAGAGGCACGGGAGGAATGCTGAAAATGGCAGGGCCAAGTCGAATTTGACCAGTTGGCAATGTATTAAAGGGTCTTACCAGTCTCGGACTCTGGTGGCCAAGGAACCCATCTCATCGGCAGCGGACTATGAATATTATTGTGTGAACTTGGACTGAACAACCAAAATGGGATGTATGCAAATGTTTGATTAGAGATTTATGGGGGGGAGGGGTGGACTACTGAATTTCATGTAAGGACAGAGGAATTTGCATAAAATTGGGAAATTTGCACTTTGGGACCGAAAATGGATGGAGGGGGATGGAAAAGCCGGGAACTGGGAACAGAAAAGCAGCAATCGATACTTTGGGAGGATGATAAGGACGGGGGGGGGGNGGGGGGGGGAGGGGAAGGGGCAAGGGTCGGGAACTATGACTTTTTAGTCCCGATGGGGCGAATTGGTGGTGGCAGAGCTCAATCTCAACAACCGAATGAATTGTATTGAAAAGGGACAAATCCGAAGATTTACCCCCGCCGACTGGCAGTAAAAGGGCCATTCGTTATTATGTATTTACCCTTATTTGTCCTTACCATCATGAAAACAAACAAAAAACACACAAAGGGATTAAAAATAATCTGTAGAATAAAGTCAAAAGGAGAATTGGTTAAAAATTAAAATCAGTTTCGGCATACCTGAGCAAATAAAATTTCTGAAAAATCTTTAAAAAATTTATAGACGCTAACAGAAGTCAGTGAACATGAACACATATGAGGAGGAGAGGCAGAGGAATTGGCCAGGCACAGATATTTATTTGCTCTTTGTACCCTATGATGGAGGTAAATATACGTATATGTAAAGGACAAAATGGAGCATCAAGGGCCAAGGAATCCATACATAAGTGTAGCTATGTATATGTTGTAGCCGATTCTGAATTTTCAGCCGATTCTGAATCTGGGAGCCAAACATTTGCCAAACATGACACTTTTTACATAGAAACTCAACAACTCAAGATCTAAACATCAGTTTGGGGGGTCTACAACATATTCTGAAAGTTTCAAAAAATTTTGTTCATCCGAACATGGTCAAAACATCATCCGAACATCAAAACATCGATAAAATGTTCGGATGATGTTTTGACCATGTTCGGATGAACAAACTTTTTTGAAACTTTCAGAATATGTTATAGACCCCCCAAACTAATGTTTTTGATGTTCGGTTCTCGATAGATCAGCGGATGTTTGGTCGCAAATTCAGAATAGGCTGAAATTCAGAATCGGCTACAACATATATACATTATCGCCTTAGAATTGATGGCATTGTTGGGAGAATTTATTAAATTTGAAATTTTCACTGAAAAGAGAAATATACTTTTTTTATCACTGCGGGAACTTCCGATTTTGGAGAAACCTGTCAGAATATTTTATCATCTGAGTGTCTCTGGTGTCTCTGCCTCTCTGCCCACCGTCTCACCTCCTCCCAATAGTCTCTCCCCAGCTGTTCCACCCACTTCTCTGATCGTCTGATCACTTCGTCTTCCATACCGTACTCTTCTTCGTCTTCTTCACTGTCTCTACCGTATTCCTCCTCACTTTCTTCCTCTGTAGTTTCCTTCGCTCTTTTTTCATCCTTCCTCCTCTTCTCATCATCTTCCTCCTCCTCCATTCTTCCATTCGACTTCATCCTCTTCGTCTTCTTCCCTAAAATTATTTTTTTTAATTTATGTATTATCTTCCTCTTCTCTCCCCTCCTCCTTCTTACGTTGGTAAAGTGCCATGTCATCTGCCATTGGCTTTTCCGCCTCCTGTAGCTTGTGCGAAAAGGTAGTTGAACAGCTCGAACTTGTTTGAAAAAAAGCCATAGGAAAAGTTGGAATTGAACTTGTAGTTGTGCTGGTTGATGCTAAGGATGACATTGAGGTCGTGGTTGTACTGCTCGGATTTGTCGGACTGGAGGTTGTTGGATCTGCTGAAAGTGTGCTGGCCAATCCCCTGTCAGTTGTTGGATCATCCGCCAACAATCCTTCCAATTGGTACAGATCACAGGACAACGCACACAGCCAGGCTTTGGTCCGGTCCGAGTAGATGTCCAACTGGCACAGTCCCCGTCGAGTCCAATGGGCGCAACTTGATTAGCAAGAAAGAAAAAACGGCATCATTAACTTTTTGATCCGATTTTCGAAAAACTCCTTCTCTTAAGAATACCGTACTCACTGTTTGAATCTGTCCTTGCACAGGGTCGAATTTGACATTTCATTTGCACCTTTTGGACTGATCACAGGGCGAAGCAATGTCAAGAACAATGGCAAAAAGAAAAATGACAAAAAGTAAATCGAACAAAAATCCATTGGGTGACGGACCGATGAGTAAGTAGTTAGAGTGATCGAACAGCCAAAAATTGAGAGCAAAAGCTGGATAAACAAAAAGGGAGGGTGTGTCGCAGAACATACCAAAAAGAAGGTAAAATTGTGCAAACCAAAGAAAAAATAAAAATGATCACCGATCAGAATGCATCCTTCTCCTCCCCTCAATCGACCACTCGACCATGTGGCCAAGTCCGCATTATACTCTAACACGTGGGCCCCTTCACTCGGCCCTCATCAGTGTCCGTTCCCGTACCGAACGGACATGTCACTGGGGCAATGGATGCAAATTATTGCCTCTGGTCTGGCCACACCCCTCCGCTAGAACACTTGTCCCATCCTCGTATTTTGTGTTTATAAGTTTTAGAATTGATCAAACTCTGATTGATCCAATTCGTCATCATCATTGGAATTGGGTTCTTGCACTTGCTCAAGTACCCCTTTCCCCTTCCCCACCCCTATTTTTCGTATCTTTTTTCCACGGGTTCTCCTCCCCGTGCCACTTCGTTAAAAATTGAAAAGCCATCGGAATTGGAAGAACATTCATCGGCGAACAGATGGATGGTCTTTCGACAAGGATCATCTTCGCCATTCGCCATTCCGTGTCCCATCCTCGTGTTTGCCCCTCGTCAAGTCCCAATTTCGATGTTTCGACCTGACTAGTGGGGGGAGGGGGGGAGATCGAATTTCAGGTCCACCCCACCCGCCTTCCCCCCCCCCCCTTCTCGAATACTCGTCCATTCCTGCTCCGTCCGCTTCACACTTCTTCATCTTCCTCTTCTTCATCCACTTGTTCGTTCTCTTTTCTTTTCTTCCTCTTCCTTCTTCATCGATACTCCTCTTCTTTCTCCTCCTCGTCCCCTTTTTCTTCTTCCTCTTTCATGCTATTTCCTTTTCTTTCCCTCCTTATTCTTCCTCTTCCTCATCTTCCATTCTTTTCCCTTCATTTCGGCCTTCATTCTTCTTTTCTCTTCAGATTCTTTCCTCTTCCTTCTCTCGTTTTTTTACTCCTTCTCCTCCTCCGCTTCCTTTTTCTTGGCCAGATTTCTTCTCTGTCTGCTGCCATCCATGACTATTTTGTCCCCCCCTCCCCCAATTAATACTCTCATTCTCATCCCTCTCATTCACTTTTGGGGACACTCCTCCCCTTTTGGCCAATTCCCTTTAACTCAATTACCCATTCAATGGCCCCAACTCTTCCGCCTCCATTGTCCCCCTCCCTCCCCCCTCCAACTTTTACGACCCCTCTCCTCCCCTCACAAAGCTCTCCAACTCAGTTTTGGCTGCTTTTATGCAAAAAGCCTTCTCCATTGGGGGGAGGGTAGTTGGGGATGGGTTTAATTTCCGCGCCTGCTGCCCTCCCTCCACCCCCTTCCTTTGTGCCACAACTCTCTTTTTGGCCAAAAAGGGTCTTTATGACTAGACTGGCGGGCCTTATGGCCATCCACCCTCATCAGGGTCCATTTCCAACATCATCACCGTCGTCATCATTCGTCAGGGATCCACTTTGTTTTGGTCGCCACAACAAAAACAAAATTTCAAAGATCAAATCCAGGTCTCTCATCCCAGATCTACTTTTTTCCTTCTAACCTTTCCAAAAGACCTCATCAGAAGCCCCTCATCCCATCAATACATCCATCAATCAGCCATTCATTGGCCAATGGTTGGTTGAGTGTGTTTATTGAAGGGGTGCAGGGTCGGGATCAACCTGCCTGGGATTTCGGGAGGGGATCCGACCCTGATCGCCCCCAGCAGATTTTGGTGTGTGCGGATTTCTAATCGCTTTAAAGGTTGTCATTTATCCTTCAAGAAGAGGGGGAAAGTGAACTGGAAGTTAGGGGGACAGTTGCTGTTGCCCCGGGGCCATTCCACAATCCCGTGAACCATCGACGAAATATGCTCCCTCTCCCTCTTCCCGAGTTGATCGGCCAACCAACCCCAACTCTCCACGTCTCATCAGTTGTTTCAAATGTCCTTAGAATCATCATTTTCATCATCTTCGGCATCAAAAGTGATCGGTTTCTTATTTCCTGATCACTTTTTCACATCGGGGGAGGGGCAATGACTTCGTTGACATTGGAAAATGGAAACCCACAGGAATTCGCTTCCAAAAAACTTCTTGTTCTTCAACTTTCAACTTCCCCTCCTTCAATCAATCCATCCATAGCGATCATCTGGCCCAGAAAAGTGCTCCATTCCATTCAATTGGTCTATCAATTGGCCAATTTTGATCGATCGATCGATCCAAAAGTGCTCTATTTGATCCGTTTATGAATTTTGGGTGCCTTCAACCTGCTCAACGGTTCAGCCACTTAGTCATTGACCATTTGTTGTCCTTCTCTCCCCCAAATCCCATCAAATTCCCCGGATTAATTGCACTCTCCCATCCCCAAACTCTTTAAGTTCCGTGTCCATTAAGTTCCTCTTTCCCCATCCTATGGCCAAACTGTGTTTTTGGACCCTCTCATCGGAAGGACATTTACGCCGGTCCCCGCTAATCCCCTCGAGGATGGTCTACAACATTTCGAGTCGACCCAAAATCCAATCCAATTCCTCCACTTCCTCAATTCCTTCTTGGACAATTGACTCGGCTAATGTAATAGCGTTCGGAGGCCCATTTTTGTTGCACTATTGAACCCAAAGAGAACTTTAGAACTTTTATTCTGCTGAATACCATAGGCGTAATTATTTCCCTTTCAAAACGTTATTGTTCCTGGGCCAAAATGCAACTTTCTACCTGTTCTCACCCAATTTCAGATAGTTGTTATATAATAATGCTCTCAAAAATTCATATTATGCATGAACATCAAGCTCTACCTCCACCCCCTCTTAACCTAAAATCGCTACAAATCTGGCCCTTTCGGGGGGGGTACTTCTCCCTCTCCCCCGCCCCTTTTGGCCAAATTCGATTTTGTCCCTTTTCGGCCAATCGGTTCCCCTCTCCCCTCCCTCTCCTCCCCTCTCTGTTTTTGGGTTTTCCCTTTTTGTGATAATGATGAGGAACAAGGCGGGCCCACAGCGGATGGATGGGCCAATTGGATTTCTCGCCTCCCGCGAGGCGAAAAGCTTTCCACACGCTCCCCCCCCCC
>LDKF01000194.1:53055-65188 GCA_001026735.1 Rotylenchulus reniformis | reverse complement strand
GGGGGGGGGGGGAGAGGAAGAAGGATCAAGCCGAAGAGGAGGAGGAACCTGGGCGAAGAGGAGAGGAGCTGGGTTATGCTAACTGATCAGTGATCACTCGTTCTCTCAGATCCATTTATTGATCTGATCGGATAATATCGGTGAACATTGGAAGCTTTTTGAAAGAATAATTTGGAGGGGAAGGGGAGAGAATGGAGGGGGTGACAATGCAATTTGGCATTTTGACGCAAATGAAACAACATAGGGAGGGAAGGGATGAGTGATCGAAGCTCACTATCTTCAAAGCATCATAATACATTGATCTTGGATTTATACATCTTAGGAGATAAAAGAGCATTTTGGATGTTATTGGAGGAATTGATAATGAAATTTGCCGTTTTGGCACAAATTTGGAACGAGATGGAGAGGGCGGAGTCGGTTGGCAATTGGCAAGAGCCAAAAGTGACATTTATCCACGAATTTGTGAATAAACAGACAGGAATGAGGAGGAGGCCAAGGAATCCGAAAAGGGAAAGGCAAAATGTCGATTGGGGAAAGGGAACAGAAAAAATGTGGTGGAATGAGCGAAAATGAAAAAAGAAAAAGAATAGAGAATGAACAGAAAAAAAGAGGAGAATGGGGGAGGGAGGAAGATGACGGCGAAGAATAAAAGGAGGAGAGGGGAATGGAGGAAGAGATGAAGTGAAAGAAGTGAAAATATAGTCCTCGACAAGCCCATATGATTTAAAAATGGTGCTAGTTACCCCTGGGGAAGTTATCCCCGACCCATCCGCCGCTGAAACTGTGACAAACGTACCCAAAAAAATCAGGGGGTTAATTTTCTATGGGGTTAATATAGTTGCCCAACAATGCCTAGGTTATCTGGTATAGCACGTTTTTTACTTTAAAGTCCAGGATTTAAACAATTAGAAGAGGACGAGCAATAAAAACAATTTGTCAAGATCAAGACTCTGTATTAAAATGTATCATCCATCCTCCTAATAAGTACCCACAGAAACGAGTCCGGGTCTGGGAAACAGTTACAGTTTCACTGTTGCGGACTGCCCTTTGCCCCTGGCATCCTTTTCAAATTTGCCAATGTCCTCCCTCCCTCCATGGTCCTCCCCTCGCTCACCTTTATCGGAATATTTCGCACTTTGCCGCAAGGGGCGCCGATTGTGGTCACCGGCAACATGGTCACTTTGTTGCTGGCCTGGATCAACGACACGCCCTTCGAGCTGTGCTGATTGGCATATCTGAAAATGATAAGGGAAATATGAAAGGTACAAATGAATGTTGGGGGATATTTTATCAGTAGGAAAGGGGATATTTTATCAGTAGGAAAGGGGCAATTTCATTTGCCTTTGTGAGCCGGTTGGCTGTAGGCCTAGACGGTAGGGGACGTTTCAGTGTGGCCGTTTCCGTGTGGAGACTATAAAATTGCTCATAACTCAGCTTAAACGCAACCTAGAAAAAAAAATGCAAAAGAGACCACACGGATTGGCCAAGCACAAAAAAAGTTATGGCCACATCTTTGGCCTAAATCACGATTCTATGGCCTAATTTGGCCATAACTTTTTTTGTGCTTGGCCAATCCGGGTGGTCTCTTTTGTATTTTTATAGCAGACGCTTAGGCCTATCTTTTGACACCAAACTCGTTTTTCTAGGTTGCGTTTAAGCTGAGTTATAAGCAATTTTATAGTCTCCACACGGAAACGGCCACACTGAAACGGCCTGTTTCGAGGCCTAGAAGCTTGCGAACTCTGGTTGCCGATGGATGAGTGTAAAGAAAGAATTCTATGAATTTTGGATCTTGCCAAAGGCCCTCGCCGGTGGCTAAAATTGTATCCTGGTCAATTAGAGTGTTTTGATCCTGTCGGATTTGCTGATTGACTATCTCTGGAATGGATTATTGGAGGGATCTCAGCCCTTTGTCTCTTCTTGATCAGCCCCTCTTCCCGATCACTCTGATCACTGACCCTCCATCGGTGGCCACCATCCGTTCCGTTCGGTTCACCACCAATTGCACTTTGGTGGACGTTGAAGCGACGGAGGCGGTACGGTCCCGACTGAATTCGGTGGCGGAGCGCAGAAAGGTCGATGGCGGAAGAAGGGTGGAGGAGGCCAACGGGGCCGCCCCTTTACGCTGATGATGGCCGTTGGTCAACATGGACCACTGATCTGATCGACAAAACGGTGGGAAAATGATCGATGATCGAAGTGAATTGATCGGAATGGGGTGATCGAAGCCAAAATTTCTTCGCGCTTTTCCGAGTTCCGCTTACTCAAAGGTCAGGAATTGGAAAATCCTGAAAAATAATAACGAAAATGGTGAAGTGACTGCATCTAATCATAACAATATATATGTAATTACATATATAATCAGAGCGATGATTTTTGATTGAATAAGGGAATCGTGCAGTTTAACGAGGCAAACAGTAAGGGAGATTTGGCCAAATTTGTGTATTTGAAGGTCCATTATCCATAACGAAAAGGTTCACAGCTAAATTAGCACTCATTTGAGTTGGAAAGGAGGAATGAGAAGGAAGAGGAAGGAGTAATTGTGCAATTGGTCAAAGTGATGAGAAAATGCTAATGGACCCGACCGAATAAATACAGTCATTAAGCACCCCCCCCCCCCATTTATGGGTTCGGCGGAAGATGGGCCCAATTGGTTCGTTTGGTAAAAAGGAATAATAAACGGAAGGAAGAGGAAGGAAGAAGATGGATGGTGGAGGACAAAGATGAGAGAAAGAAAGGTGAAGAAAGGAAGAAGAGAACGGGGAAGGGAGAAGAAGGAAGAAGAGGGATTGAAATGCAAAGAGGAGAGAAAGAAAGGTGAAGAAAGGAAGAAGAGAACGGGGAAGGGAGAAGAAGGAAGAAGAGGAGGAAGAGGAAGAAAGGAGGAAGGAAGAGGAAGATGCAGAGGAAGGAAGAGGAAGATGCATAAATGGAAGAGAAGAAAGTAAAGAGAGAAGTAGCAAAAAGGAATAATCGGAAGGAAGGGAGAAAAGGAGGAGAACGGAAAGAAAATGAAGGATCATGAGAAGAAAAGAAGGGGAGGAGGAAGAAGGAGCAATGATGATGAGTAGAGGGGGCGAAGGTGAGGCGAGTCCGACCATGCGCTGGGTTCGTCCTCCTCCTCATCCTCCTTCCCTCCCCTTCCTTTGTCGCTAGCAAAACGACAATTAAACGGGGGATAATCGCTCGCTCGCTCGCTAGCAATCCTTCTCCCATTCCTTTCCTTTCGCTTCGATCTTTGTCGCCTTTCTTTGTCCTTCCAATTCCAACTTTCCATGTCGAAGGGGAGAGGGAGGAGGAGGATTTGGAGGAGGAGGAGGAGGAGGGATGAACAAAGGAGGGGAAGAGAGTGTGGAGGAGGAGGAAGAGAAGCGCAGTGATCGGCGGGTGAAAGGACGGATGCCGAGCTTAATGGTCGCGGATCGGAACGGCTGAAAGTCCTGCGGAATATAATAAAATCTGGCAGGATCAATGAAGAAGAAGAAAGAGGATGAGGAAGAAGAGGAGGAACATCCGAGATGAGGAGGGAGGCAAAACTTGCGGTGGATGAATTGGGATGGGATGGAATGGTGGGTGGTGGGGGCTGGCGGGTAAGTAGCGGGTTCTCGAGGGTTGCTGGAAGGGAAAGGATGGAAGGATGTTGTGGGNGGGAGGGGGAGGGAGAGATCCGGAAATTGAGGGATTGCGAGGGTGGTGGGGCAAGAAGAGCATGAGGAGGAGGAAAGAGGAAGGAAGAGACGAGTAGAGAAGGAGGGGAAGATAGGTAAGAAAGATGTGGCCAAAGGGATGAGGGAAGAGAAGAAGGACGAATGAAGTAATTGGCTAAGAAGGAAGGAGAGGATGGATGGATATGGCCAAGGACCAAGGATGAAGGAAGGAAAGAAAGGCAAAGGAGAAAAGAAGAGTGACCAAGAAGGAATAGGAAGGATGGACGTGGCCAAAGGGAGAAAAGAAGGAAGAAGGGGATGGTTGTGGCCGATTGGGGCAAAGTGTGAAGGAGGACGAAACGAAGGAGATGATGACGAATCGGGAGGGGGTACCACCACTTTCAAAGGGTGGCCATGGGGGGAAGGAGCCCCTTCTTCGTTTCAAATGGACAATTCGCCATTTCGATTGGGCTCCCCCCCTTAACCTTGCCCACCACCATGTCACTGTCAAATCGATCGTTTAGAGCGGAAAAAGGACGGAGAATAGTTGGGAGAGTGGGGGGAGGGGAGAATCGCAATCGGGATGAGTGGTGGAGGGGGAGGAAGGGGAAGAGGAGGTATGAGGTGTGTTTGGGNAAGACGACCAAATGGGATTATCCCCTCTAAAATGCGAATGAATGCAAAGGCAATAAAATTTGGTAATTTTGCCCATTCTCCACCTCCTTCCCCCTTCATCCGTGTGCTGGGATTTAGTCTGCTGAGGAGATCAAATTTCAGCAAGGCGATGAATGAATGAATGAATGAACAACAACATAGACAATCAATGGTCCCTCGGAACTCATTTTTATTTTTGTTCATTTTATTTTTTGTTGATGGGTAAAAAATTAAAGTTCTGTGTGGGATTCGGATCGATTGCAGATGGCAAATGATTTTGCACCGATGGTGGAATTTGATGATGGCGAAGAGCAAATTGGCGGCACTTTTGATGAGAGAAAATGAGCGATGAGATGCTGAAAGAGCAAATAATGGCATACTGAATGGTATCAATCTAGATTACTGAACAATCTCACCTTATGAACAACTGCGATGGCCGCCCCGAAAGTTGGGATGGACGGCGATTTGGTGAAGAATAATTGGGGTCCAATGGATGGCGGAGGGAAAAGCAGAAGGGCATGGCAATTTGAAAACCAAATCTGAAGGGAATTTGAAGCAAAAATGGATGTCCAATGGTCAAAGTGCCTGAATTGCTTGGGAAAGCGTAGTGGAAACAGTTGAGAATGATGACAATTTAAGGGAAGGATGGGCCAGATCCACAAAGACCAAGGCGGGACCCGTGGAATGGAGATCGGAACTGGTGAACTGATCGGAGAGATCCAATGACGGAGAGTGCAATGAGCCAAAGCGAATTGAAGGAAACGAACGGGAAAATGCTGTAAAAAAGAGGAAAATAAAAAATATTTTTACAAAAAATCAGTTTATGTTGTGTTTCCTCCAAATTTGTGAGGTTTTTGGTTTTCTTATTTTATATATAACGATTAAATTTGCAAGAATTGGTCGATACATGTGTTAGACGAAAGTTCTCGGAAACACCACTTCACCTTCGATGGATGGGCATTTGTGCTGTTCCTTTGATCGACACACGACGATCACCGTATCGATTCTCGTTCCCCGCCATACTTCCGACCAATCTCCGTCCATTTCCCCATCGGTTACCAAAATCAGTGTTTGCCCCTCGTCCTGACTTTGCTCGCAAATTGCCGGGGCCAAGATGGGTCCCGTCCCTGCTCTTCCCGTGTTCCACTCCAGCTTGGTTCTGGCCCTTCCCGGCACAATTCGTCCCTCCAAAGACGCAATTGTGGCATCCAAAATGCGTTCCATCGAGGCAAAATGCAAAGTGAAAATGCGCGAGCCAAAAGAGCGCATTAGTCGGATTCGATCTGCCGAAACTGAACGCAAAATGCGAGGAATTTCATCAAGAAGAGAAGGAACGAAGATGAAGGAGAACCTGAAAGGAATGGAGGTGAAGTCAAAGATCAGATCAGAATGGAGCAGCACCTGTACCAATCAATGGATTGGGAGAAGGGCGGGACGAACTTGTCAGAAACAACCACGGGAATTGAGCCATGGCGAAGTGCAAGCCAAACGACCATTTGAGGAAGAAAAATGTCATCAGTGATCAGCACAAAATTGGAAGACTAAATGTGAATGGAAAAATAAAATAAAATGATAAAGGAATTACCGAGATCAAATGTTCAATTGGTTGAGAGAGGGGCAATTGGGTTGTTGATTCGCAGTAATTCACCGTGTAAGTGTCCAATTGATCGACCGAATCTGGACAATTTTGCACAAATCGAATTCCGTCTTCATTGCTGAACAATTTGACCAATTCATCCCTTTTTGATGGCTCATCAGTATGCGGAAGAATGATGAGGATTTGGATAGATCTTTGAACAGTTGCGGAAGATGGCAATTGTGGGTCAATTTTTTGATGTGAAACGAAGGGAATGGCCACGTCGAGGCCCGGTCGAAATGAAAAATGAGAATGTTGAGTACTGAAAATTATTTAAAAATAATAATTAAAATCTGAAAGTAAACCTAACAAAAATTCCGGGAAAAGGAGAGGAGATTGTGAGATAACGGTCTGTGATGAGTAAGTTGACAATGAGTAAATTCGCGGGAGAAGGCAAAAGACTAAAGGGAATAAAATTGTTATATTATCCATTTTTGTACCTTTGAGCTATTTTGAGCAAAGCAAAGAATTGCGGAGGGGAACACTTCAGCAGAGATGTGGAATCAATGCACGGGAGCACGAGACAAGCGAGTGTCGGATCGGGCTCGTGATGGTCACTTTTGCGGATGATTTCGCGGAGTTCCAGGAATTCCCGAGAAGCTTCATTGGCGCAATCAATTGGCTGACCATTCTAAAAATTAATGTGCTTTATAATTGATGATCATAAATTCAGAAATTTACTAAAAAGTTAATTTTCTAGGATGATATCCCAACTTCTACTAATCCCAACTTCTACTAAAGACTTAATCATAGGTAAAACATATTTCGGCGGGAACAGGCCCGTAGCCAGAAAAAATTTTCGGGGGGTGGCACCAAGGGAGGTCCGAGGGGAGGGGGTCTCCGGCGCCGGAGAAAATTTTGACGATTTTGAAGGAAATTGACCACTTTTTCTTCAAATTTTTCAAAAAAATTTTCTCAAAAAAATTTTTAACAGGGGGGACCCTTTTCATTTTTTTGGTCTTGGCGTTTCGGGGAGGGGGGCACGTGCTCCCCACCCCCCTGCCCCCCCCCCCCCCCCCCCTGGCTGGCGGGAAGCTAAACTAATGGGGCGGTAGGGACTTCACGTCGGCTGCTTCTTCGAAGCGGGTCTACCCCCGAAAGGGGCCAAAGGCCGACAACACCTCCACTCCTCGACAACGACATCGTCGGACTCCAGAGTGGTTTTTTCGCCCCCCGACCCAGCTGATCCAGCCGGCTGGTGTCGGGTTCTCCTTTTAATCGCTGGAGATATCCACCCGAATCCTGGCCCTCCTTTCCACTGGGCCCGGCTACATCCTTCGACAACAGTCGACCTGGAACAGTTCAAAATCCTGCAGTTCAACGCAAATGGGATCGGTGGCAAGCTGGACGACATCCTGTGCTTCATGCACGAGAACAACATCCTGCTGGCAGCAATCCAGGAGACAAAATGGGGCCCCAAGAACGCAACTCCGAAGCGACCAGGCTACTCCTTCGTCCGGCTGGACCGAACTGACAACCGTGGCGGCGGCCTCGTGTTCATTGTCAGCGACAAGGTGCCTTTCCACATGTCCAATGACTACGCAATCAACGACGACCACAGCGAACTACAGTCGCTTGTCATCCACTCCACAAACGGGCCAGTTACCGTCCACAACATTTACATCCCTCCAGCTGCGAGTTGCTCACACGGCTTCGTGCCCAACCTTGACTTCTTGGGCGACAACGACTACTTACTGCTCGGCGACATCAATGCCCACAGCGGCCTCTGGGACTCCACAGCAGATGAAGACGCCCGCGGTGTAGCCGTCGCAGAGCACCTGGACAACGCCGACGCCGTCTTTCTTAACGACGGGCGACCAACGCGTGTGGCCTCCAGGCAGGGCCAGGTCATCTCCACGGCCCCAGACATCACTGTGCAGCGGCTCCCTGGCGCCATCGGCAACATGGTCAGTGGTTCCAGCGCTGGGCAGCGACCATCTACCCATTGTCATCACCTTGGCAACGGCTGTCCCCACCGTCCTCGCTCCGCGACGGCAGTTCATCAACTTCAACAAGTCCAACTGGGAAGCGTTTGCCAAGGACGTGGACAACAGCTTGTCAGCACTTCCTCTGCCCGACAACGCGAACAACGGCGAGATCCGCCTCCGCACAGCCATCCTCAAAGCCTCTGGACGTCACCTACCGGCCGGCCGTATTCCAAAAGTGCGTCCCTATCACCCTCCTGAAGCCTTTGCTCTGGCTAAGGAGCGTGACAACATCCGCCGCCTTGACCCCACGAGCCCTCGCATCGGCCAACTCACCAAGCGCATTGCAGCAGCCGTGACAACGTTCAGACGTGCCATTTGGCTCGACTACCTAAAGGAGTGCAAGGCCGGCACCAAGAAGCTGTGGAACGCCATCAAAAGCATCAACGGTGCCTAGCCACCAAAGAACAACAGTCCACTCATCTTCAACGGTGTTCCATGCCTCGACAACAACAAATGTGCCAATAGGCTCAACGCCTTGTTCCACCAACGACCAAGCGGCAAACCTTGCAGTTCGGGTAGAGCAGCCAAGCGACTGATCACCGCCCAGGCTAAAACTGCTGAGCACACACCATGGTCGGCTGAGGATGTGGCGGAAGCAATCGATGCTTCCCAACCCTCCAAAGCCCTGGGACCGGACAACATTTCAGCTCTCCACCTTAAGCACCTGGGACCAGTGGCTCATCGGTACATTGCGGCACTGTTCAACAAGTCCATGGAGACCGGCTTCATCCCCCACGTATGGATGAAGGCGCGTGTCATTCCATTGCCTAAGCCTGGCAAAGACAACAGCGCCCCGGACTCCTACCGGCCCATCAGCCTTCTTTCGCCAGTCGCCAAGCTTCTGGAACGACTTATACTTCCAGCACTGCAACAACATCTGCCCGTCCCCGATCATCAGCATGGCTTCCGGAAAATGCGCAGTACAACAACAGCCCTGATGGACATCCACCAGTTCATCACTGACGGCCTGAATCGTCGAAAGCCTGTTGAACGAACTGTTGTTGTCGCTCTAGACCTGTCCAAAGCGTTCGACACCGTCGACACGCGCCAACTGATGACCGACATCGCGACAACGGATCTTCCGCCGCTCTTCAGACGATGGACTGTAAACTACCCCGTGGGCGACAGGCCAGGGTCGAGTTCCGAGGTGCCACCTCCAAGGCCCGTGTCATCAGACAAGGCGTTCCTCAAGGCTCGGTCATCAGTCCAGCCTTGTTCAACTTCTACACGGCCTCGCTTCCGGACCCCCCTGCAGGCGTCCACATTACAACTTACGCCGACGACATCACAGTCATGGCCAGATCTGAAAACTACGAAGCCGCAGGCACCGCCATCAGTGACTACCTAAACAACAGCGTTGTGCCCTGGTTGGAAGCCCGACGACTCCGTCTGTCGGCCCCAAAAACAACGGCCACAGTGTTCACGACCGCCACCAATGAACACCGCGCTGATCCCAAAGTCACCATTGGCGACAACGCCATCGAAACATCCAAGCATCCGAAGATTCTCGGTATCGTCTGGGATCCGTCTGTGACGTTCAAGGAGCATGCAGCCTCCATCCAGCAGAAAATACGCAAAAGGAACAACGTTCTTAAGGTGCTCGCAGGTTCATCGTGGGGTAAAGAGAAAGAAGTTCTCTTAACAACGTACAAAGCCATCAGCAGAAGCATCGCCAACTACGCGGCCCCAGTCTGGTCCCCCCAACTGGCCGATACGCATTGGACCAACCTACAGCGCTGTCAGAACACCGCCATCAGATCGGCAACTGGCTGCACGCTGATGTCACCTATCGAGCACCTCCACAACGAAAGCCTCATGCTTCCAGTCAAGGAGCACAACTACATGCTCTGCAAGCAGTTCCTTGTCAAGTGCCGGCGGCCGTCCCATCCAAACTACCTAGCTTCGAACAACGTCCCGGCCAGGCTGATGAAGCAGACGATATCGTCCCGATTTTGGAAGGACGTCGATCGAGCTCTTCAGGCTTCGGACAACGATCACGCAAAGTGCAGCACCGCCATCCACACGGCAACAGTTCAATCTGCCAAGCAGCGACAACGGAGCAATGTACTGGGTCGGCCACCTCCACCCATTAGCCCCAGTGAGAAGGAGCTGTCAAGGGCCGCTCGCACCAGGCTGGCACAACTCCGATCGGGCTACTCACCGCTGCTCAACAGCTACATGAAACGACTCGACAAATCAATCCGTGATGCCTGCCCACTCTGCAATCGATCCCCTCACAACGTCGACCACCTATTCAAATGCCGAGCCAATCCAACGACTTTGACGACATCTGATCTATGGACAAACCCTAAAGCAGTGGCGAAATTCCTTAACCTGGAGTCAGACCCCGACCAGACATGAAGGATGTGGCTACAACAACAACAACAATGGGGCGGGAGCACTGACATCAGAGAAAATTTTTTAAGATTTTGCCCTTCGNACTCCGATCGGGCTACTCACCGCTGCTCAACAGCTACATGAAACGACTCGACAAATCAATCCGTGATGCCTGCCCACTCTGCAATCGATCCCCTCACAACGTCGACCACCTATTCAAATGCCGAGCCAATCCAACGACTTTGACGACATCTGATCTATGGACAAACCCTAAAGCAGTGGCGAAATTCCTTAACCTGGAGTCAGACCCCGACCAGACATGAAGGATGTGGCTACAACAACAACAACAATGGGGCGGGAGCACTGACATCAGAGAAAATTTTTTAAGATTTTGCCCTTCGCTTTCTTAAAAATTTAAAAAAAATTCAACTTGTTCATGGCTTTAATTTCTTGCTTTCATCACCCTCAGCCATGCCCTTGCTTTGCTGTCTATCAGTATGGTATATGGTCAAACCAGGGCCGTCGCCAGGGGGGGGGGGCAGGCAGGGGCTAAAGCCCACCCCGTCAGCCCCTGGAAAAATAAAAAAAAATGACCAATTTTCTTAAGAAAAAGGTCCAAATTTTCAAATTTTTCTCCGGCGGCCCTGACGCCATCCCTAAATCCAATTAAATTCTTCAAAAAATTTGCCATAAGCAAAAAATTGTCAAATTTGTTAAGGAAAAGGATCCAAAATTGCAAATTTTACCCGGCGGCCCCTATCGTGACCGCCGGCACTTCCTTAAAATAATAATATTATTTCATAAAGTGCAAAAACTGACCAGTTTTCTTAAGAAAATAGTCTAAAAACGCAAAATTTTCTTCCCGTCCGTCAGAAAATCCTGGCGACGGCCCTGGGTCAAACCTTGTCGAAGATGCGGAGAAGTGGCTGTACGTGGATGGAAAGGCGTCTTTTCGGATGGAGGAGACATTGTGCCAAATTGACACACCCGCTCAACGAACATTCCTGCCATTTTGCGGCCGTCGTTTCCCATTCATCATAATTGTCCAAAGAGATATTTGAATAGATATCCAAGGGTCCATCTAGAGAGACCAATGATCGGAAGTGCAGCCAAAGGACGATGCTGACAAGAGTTAACAAAGCAAAAAGCCATTTCCACATTAATTCAACACTCCATTAAGAGGCGACACTATAAACTCAAATAAAAACCAAATGCCAAATTGGGAATTGGGTGCAATATCTGATTCAGGAGAAAGAAATAATAGAAAAATTAAATATTTTTTTGTATAATTTTTATTTTTTAATATTTTCAAAAAATGAACAGCAATTGAGCGAAATGACCTATCAAATGAACGAAAGCTATAACAAATTCTAGTTGCTATTTCCCTCCGATTTGTTCTTCGATGAGCTTCCTCCGATGCATGTCAATACACCGCTTGTAAGCTCCCAAAAGAAAATGGCATTTGAGAATTTCTTTCGGGTTTTCTTCTAAGCACTTGATGATCTCCTGAAAATAATTTTTAATTTCCAGTGATTTTTATTTAGATTTTTACGTTTTGCTCCTCGGCGCATGCGTTCGTGTATTGCTTGCTAAAGAAGGTTTGCTGAACTCTCTTTGCAGTTTCCTCGAACAGTTGACTGTTGCCTTCTATGTCCCGCACATTTTGTGCGTTCGATTGGATGGTCTGTGCTGCGGTCGTTGCCGCTGCAACTGCTGCGCTCTCTGCCATCACTTGCTTTTCCTTTTTCAGATCTTCAATTTGTTCGTACAAAAGTTTGTTCCGTTCCGCTTGTCGCTTAAGTTCTTCACTAAATTTAGGGTTAAATTAAACAAATAATTAATTAGCATTCGATTCAAGGCATAGTCAGATA
>LDKF01000194.1:41135-51274 GCA_001026735.1 Rotylenchulus reniformis | reverse complement strand
GGTCATTAAGCTGTTGGTTCATCACCCTAAGTCAACTCCATTCATCCAGCCAATTTATCACTCTTCCCCCATAAAGCATTCTTCCCATCCTCCCCTCCCTCCTCTTTGCGATAAAAAATTCTTGTTCCTTGGTCGCATTCCTTCCATCCATCCATCCCTCCTCCTCTTACATAATCCTCCTCCATTCAATTTGATTTTTTTTTGCTTTTCCCCTCCAATTGCGAGAAAATGATCATGATCAGCAGAGGGGAGTGTCCCCGGTGGGAAGAAATTTAATCCCCCCAATCGGCAAATCAAACTCCTTTCTCCTTCCTTCCTCTGTTGGTCGTCAAATGTGCTTCTCCCCCCTCCTCCATCATCAGCTTATTCACTTAACCACCGACCCATTCGATCCCACACAATCATTTGCTTTGAAAATTGGAAAGTGTATCGAAGCGACAGATCTTCCAAAGCCCAACCAGTGTGTCCATAGACCAAAATGCTCTTTAGCACCCAAAACAGTTGGGGGATCTTTCGAACATTAACAGACCGAGCGGATCCCTCAGATCAGATCCCAACCGCACCGTCAAATCTGATCAATCCCAAACCATTGCCCCGATCGGTGATGGGACATTTGCGGCCCAGACATTTGCGGCCCAAGACATTTGCGGCCCACGACTTTTGCGGCCCGGACATTTGCGGCCCAGCCAAAATTGCGGCCCAAAAAAATAAAATTCGAAAAAAATAAAAAAATTTTCTCGAATGATTAGAACAATGAAAAAATAAAAAATTTGGTTATTTACATTAGAAATTTATTGGTTGTTCGCTTAGGTCGTTCATTAATTTTATTATTCTCTGAACAGGTTTATTTTGTTTTGAAGAGTAAGAAACACTTCAACAGACCGAAATACCGTATTATTTGTACCTCTCGCCCTATCACTGAACATATTCTTCAAAAAACATTCAAGATCGCTTATCCTGAAAGCAAATTTAAAGAATGGAATTCAATTAATAATGGACAAATTATTAATCATGTATTTTTAATTTTTTAATTCGTTTTTATTTTTTCTTTTAATATTTATTAAATATTTTGGGCCGCAATTTTGGCTAGGCCGCAAATGTCTTGGGCCGCAAAAGTCTTAGGCCGCAAATGTCTTGGGCCGCAAATGCTGGGCCGCAAAAGTCCGGGCCGCAAATGTCTGGGCCGCAAATGTCTTTTTAAACTTGGGCCGCAAATGTCTGGGCCGCAAAAGTCTGGGCCGCAAGTGTCGCATAACCCCCCGATCACCCGTTCTTTAACCTTGATCAGCCGCACTAACTCTGACTCAACCTCCTTTCCATACCATCCCTATCACACTTCCCAACACCAAATCTGATCTCCCTCCAACGTATACTTTGATCATCCCATGCTTCTCCCTCTCCATTTCAACTCTGATCATCTTATCCACCATGGACCACCCCCATTGCTGATCACTGCTCCCCCTTCCCCATCGATGTTGATGATCCAATTAGCTTTGATCCTTCTTCTCCTCCTTTCGCGCTTGTTCTTCCCATCCTCTCTATTCCCTGGCTGTCACTAACTGTTTCCCCTTCTGCCAAGCCATCCCGGAGGTTGGAATGTCCCCAGCTGGCCAACAACATGGGCTCCCCCTATGACAAGCCCTTGCTGCACGATCATCCGCCTTTTCTGCGGGACGAATCACCCTACTCGGAACGTTTGTGGCGTCCGGAGTCGTCTGCGGAATGCGCGGACGGCGAGGCGGACAGAAGCGGCGCGCGGAGTCGGACGGGAATGGCGGGCAAACGGACGCGCATTGTGCTGGTGGCGGGGGCACTGAGTCTGGGGCTGGGCCTGCTGGTGTTGTGGCTGCTGTTGCTGCTCGGACCGCCGGAACCGGCGCAGAATCCGACGACAACGATGAGCACGACGAGGGGGGATGAGAGCACAAAGACGATGGTCACTTCAACAATGACGATAGGAAAGAAGGTAGAAAGTGGAAATGAAACAGGCTGGGAAAAATAATGCAAGGAAATGAGTGCATGGCCAGGGTAACGAACTTATCTATATGTTAAGCAAAAATGGTCCAACTTCGATAAATCATTTAAGCCCCACCATCATCATCATCACCATTCACACATCGTCGTCCCTTCCGCCATCCCCGTAACCACGACAATGAGGGCAACAAGTTCAAAAGGGTCATCGAGATCGACAACTGTGAAAATGTATGCCAAACTGGATTTTGAGGAGGGCCGGCGAAGGGTTACAGGAAGTCGGGTGATCGCGCAGATCAAAAGGATCAAGGCCATCGGAACAACGGCAACAACTCTGAGGGTCACGGATGTACAAACACCAATCACGACTATGAAGCCTATGAAAACAGCAACTACAACAACCTCGAGCAGTACAACTACGGCGACAACGACTCCGAGCAGTACAACGACTCCATTAACAAAAACAACTACAACCACAACAAAAAGTCCTTCAACCACAACCGAACCGGAGAGGGAGGCGGAGGTGGAGGATGCGTATGACGACTTGTTCTGGATGCGCGACCACCGGAAGCGACCATTCCGGCCCACATTCCACCGGAAAACAACAGCGACAACGACAACACCGATCTCTACTACTACCGATCCATTGATCACAACTGAAACTAATCCGAAGGTGGTGGTGAACCCCGATAGTTATGAAGTGAAACGACCGACCATCGAGTTCGGACCGATCAGAGCCAAGGAGATGACCACGGAGACGGAGCAAGCCAAACAGGAGGAACAAGTACGGCAGGAACTGGAGGCGATCATCGCCAGTGTGGAGCGAGAGGCGGAGGGTCCGGAAAGTCCGGAAGTGAACCCGGTAGAGATCCCATTCGACCCCACCGGATCCCCGGAAATGCCCGTGCCGGAACCGGTGTGGCGACGACCGCCTCCGTCAGCGGAGAGCGGACACGCGGCACCACCGCCCCCACCTCCAATGGCACCGAAAACAGAGACCAAAGGTATTGAATCATGGGATCAACGATCAATCCAGATCAAATTAATCTTTATATGATCATTAATTTACATTGATCCCTTCAATCTGATCAGTCACTTTGTAGAGGAGTCGGCACTTGATGGAGTCCAATTGCGCCGAAAACGTCGTGAAGCTCCAGTAATGGTAACTGCACTACTGGACATTGGACGCGGAGAGTGGCAAAGGTCCCTTTTTTAATTCTAACCTATTCCAGATCCCTCCCTATATCCCAACGAACTCTTTCCTTAATCCCTCTTAGTCTGTCGCTTCAGATTCACTCGCCATTTCGACCAGTACCTGGGCTACCTGGCCAACATTCTGCTCCGTCTCCAGAACCACATGATCATCTACTGCGATCCCTCCGTGACTGCTTATCTGCGCGGATTGGGCGATCAGATTGGCTGGGAACGACTTCAGGTCCGGATTCGGAATGGATTTGGAACCTCAAATAATGACAAATTTGGCTGGTTAAGGTGGTGGAGATGTCCCTGAAAGAGTTGCCCTTCCACAGATTTCGAGACGAGGTAATTGGGGATGAGGAGACTAATGCGAACTGATCACTATCTGAATGGCATCAAAATTATGGGGTAAAATGCCGTACTATGCACTGACCTGGGATTTTATCCCTACATCGGATCAGATCTTGTCTCTCGCCAATTTTCGCTTATATGAATTCTCACTTCTCGTCTCGATTTTTCCCAAGAAAAATCTGTCTAAGAGCCTTGCCTTTCAAATCATGATCAGTGGAGGGTTGGAGCTCTGTTTTCAAAGCGATTGTTTGCCCCGACAGATCGAGGGCATTATGCGCTGGGAGCAAGCGCATTGGCACAACGACTGGGACGAGCAGATGCGGGCCCACCCGGAGACCATGTACCCGGACTACGACATCCTGGTCAACTCCAAGCCCTACTTCCTCTTCAATGCCACCCAGATCTCGCGCTTCCCGACGCCGGACAAGCAGCAACAGTTCTTTGTGTGGCTTGACGCCGGATACGGTAATCTTGGCATGATTACGGTAGTTTGGTCAAACTCCGCTTACAATTCCTAAATAATTTTACACTTAAATATATCACAGGGCACGGCTCTACTTCAGCAATTCCCTACGGCGTTTGGTCGCCCGAGTTGAAGGCGGGTAAAATCACGCTGGTGCAATTGACTTCCAAACTGGAACGGGTCGAGCGGTACAGTCTGGAGAAGGTGCGCAATGGCTGTGATCAATCAGATTCCGATCACTTCCAATTTTGATCACTTCCGATTCTGATCAATCAGATTCTGATCACTTCCCGATTCCGATCACTTCCGATTCTGATCAATCAGATTCTGATCACTTCCTATTCCTCTACTCTTTCCTTTTTAGGTGTACCGAAAACAACGCTCTGTGGTTAGTGGAGGTAAGACCTACGTGAAGTTTATCTTTCAATCACGAAAAATGTCCAGGATTCCTTGCGGGTAGTCCGGACGCCATTCGACGGTTCTGGACCTTTTTCCACAAATCATTTTTGGAAATGCTGGACTCGAACATGGTGGATGATGACCAGGTGGGCAAAAGTGTTGGACATGGAGGATGGGATTTAGTTTTGGATTTATCTCTTTCGAACCAATATCCCTATTTTGCCCATAACAATTCGGGTTGAACCAAATTCCACCGCTCATACACCCCTTTGTAAGACCATGTAGAATTCGTACAATCCCCTTTTGGACAATTTGGGACAATTCCCTGAAATTGGTTCTTCCGGGACAATTTTTGCTTATCTTTTGACCATTTTATCCCATTTTCTTGTCCCTCTCTCATCAGACCACTCTGCTGGTCACCATCCGCAACTTCCGTGCCACCTTCCACATCCTTTTCGGCGGATGGTTCGATGCTTTCAAACTTTTGCCTAGTCAACAAAAATAATGGTAAATACAATGGACAATGATCAGGGACCAAGAAGAACCCGGCAGGACGAATGAATTCGGACGATACTCACCACTCACCTCCCCCCCTCACTCGAAGCTCAGGTGCTTCTTCCACTCCATTTCTACCCTCAATCACTTCTTCTGAATTTGGCCCAAACTTTCTTTCTTTCACCACTTTCTTGTTTTACTTAGTACTTAATACCCACTTCCTCCTCCTCTTCCCTAAATTCGGACCTCCCAAGTTCACGCATCATTTTGTGCTGTTATTGATCTTATCATTGTAAATTTCGTCGTTGTTGTGTAAAATGTTGGATTTTTTGGCATTTGGCAAATTCAAAATATCCCATTGAGTGTCCATAATTGGATTGAATGACTTTGGAGGAATAATGTGGAATTTGGGAGACTTTTGGAGGATATTTTGGCCCGTTTCAAGAAAGCGAAATGGCAACCACCAAGTCCAGTCCGCTTCCTCCAAAAAAGTGTATTCATTGCTTCCAAAATATACACAAACAACAATTGTATACATAGGAAGGGGGACGGAAGAGGCATTGGTACCAGGGCTGTTGAAAATCGAATTTCAAAAAACGAGAGACGGGAAACGGGAATACGGGAACCTCAAAACACGGGACGGGAAAAATTACGGGAACGAGATTGGCCAAAAACACGGGAAATACGGGAAATCCGAGAATACGGGAACGGGAATTACAAATATTGCCAATCTTTTTACTCGTATTCAAAATTGTAAATTTTAATATTATGGTGCAAAAAAGGTTCTTCACATTCTCCTTTGACAAAACCTTTTCAAATCATCCATAATTAAGCCCTCATTGGAAAAAAGCTTTCACTTTCTGCTTGTGGGTGCCGAAAGGGATCGATGTGTTTTTGGTGACAAAAATTTTTTGGCGACCCAATTAGGTGTCCACCGAAGAAAATTTCTAGAATTTACCCTTATAGGGAAGGGAGGTAAGACCAAAATTTTTATGAAGGAAGTCGTCAAATTTTACAAATCCGGGGCAATGGGAAGTCGATAAATATCACCAGGTATTTTCCAATATGTGTTAGAGGCCCCAATAAGGGGCGCCGGAAAAAATAAAAACATCGGACTAAAGCTTTTCAGTCTTTCTCTAAAATAAACTTCTTTGTGAAATTTTTTAAATCTCTTTTTTTTATTTTATTAAGAAAAATGGTGAATTTTTCATTTAAATCGATTTTATAGAGAAATTTCACTGTGCTTTGGGCTGGTGGCGGCCCCGATAGGACCACAGGAGAAAATTTTAGATTTTAGACCAATTCTTTAAAAAATTTAATTTTCTATTAATTTTCCTATCTCGACCTCCTAAAATTTTTTATTCTGGGCTTGGGAGTGAATAGGAAGTTTATAAGCAGCGTAAAAATCCCATTGAATTCCAAACTTTTTTTTAGCTCAGGGTTCCCAGATGTTCTTATTTATAAGATTTGTTCTTATTTTGAGGGTCCCAATCTTACAAATTTTAAATGTTCTTATTTGTAAGATTTGTTCTTATTTTGGACCCTTGTCCTTATTTTGTCCTTATTTTTGGATTTTTGATAGAATTTATTCAAAAAATGACCGATTTTGTTAAGAAAAAAGGTCTAAATTTTCAAAATTTTCTCCGGCCGCCCCTATCGGGACGGCCGGCACCCCCCAAATAGCTTTTTCTCAGGGAAAAAAGGTCTAAAAATTCAAAATTTTCTCCGGCCGCCCCTGTCGGGACCACCAGCATCTCGAACAGTTTTTTCCAAAAAAATATCTTAAAAAAGGCCATTTTTCTCAGGAAAAAGGTCTAAATTATCAAAATTTTCTCCGGGAACGCCGGCATCTTAAAGTTTTTTTTCTAAAAAATGTCTTATAAACAGTTTTTTTTTCTAAAAAATGTCTTAAAAATGACCAATTTTCTTAAGAAAAAAAAGGTCTAATTTTCAAAATTTTCTCCGGCGGCCCCTGTCGGGACCGCCGCCATTGCGCGTCTGTTTCCTAAGAAAAGGGTTCAAAATTCGTAAAAGATTTTATGATGTGCTTATTTTGCTCAAAACAGTTTAACGAGAATGATAAATACAATGGTTGATATAGAATAAATTTATTTTTTATTGATTTAAAGCATTTTATAAAAGGTTCTTATTTTTGACCATAAAATCTTATTTTTTCAAACTAATGTTCTTATTTTGAAAATTTTCAGCTGGGAACCCTGTTTTAGCTCCTCGATTTTACGAAGAGGAAGTTTTCCTTTATGAACTTTCTCTTTGCATCTTTTCTTTGTGTACTCTTTTTCCGTTATTTTTGTCTGTCACTTCAGTGAAAGATTCGCTTCGAAAGATCGAGGGTTCAAAGCAATTCAATCGGCGCCCTATTTTTATTATATTTTGGGCTTGGGAGTGAGTAGGAAGTAGGAACTCCTTGTATCACACACCTATAATCCCCATTGGGGGATGCTTGCGATCAGTGTTCGGAAAATCGTACTTTGCTCGTACTCGTACTCGTACTTCGTACCGGGCCTTTTGGGCCTCTCGTATTCGTACTCGTCCTTAGTACCAGCCCTTTTTAGCTCCTCGTACTTCTTACTCGTACTCGTACCGGCCTTTTTTGACCTCTCGTATTTCGTACTCGTACTCATACCATCCAAAAAGGCTCGTACTTCGTACGTACTCGTACTTTTTTCGTACTTTTCTCGTACCTAGTGAAAAAAATCACAAAAAATTCAGAAAAAATTTATTCTCGAAAATAAATGGCATTTTTGGAAAAAATCTTAAATTTTGATATATTTTTTGTTATTTAATTGACATGAGAATTCGAGCTTTTAAAATTTTCTCTCCACTGTTTCATTTGTGACCAGAAGAATGCAATCAATGTAAGCTGACCAATGTGTAACCCTATAAATAAACTCAAATTTTTTCTGTAATTTTGAGGTCTCTGGCGAGCAAAAAAAATATTTCAGCATTAAAAAGTAACCGAAGAAAATTTTTGTGAAAAAATCATTTCATGAATTCAATGACTATACATACCTATTAAGAGAAGCGGGGGCGGCGGTCCCGATAGGGGTCGCCGGAGAAAATTTTTGAAAATTTGAGACCATTTTCATAAGAAAAATTGATCAAAAATTTCGAAAATTCGCCAAAAATGCCATTCTTAGGGGTGCTTATCGGTACGAGTTTTTGGGCAAAAAATGGGGTCGTATTTCGTACTCGTACTCGTACCGGCCCTTTTTGGCTCCTCGTACTTCTTACTCGTCCTCGTACCGCCCATTTTTCATCCTTCGTATTTCGTACTCGTACTCGTAGTACGAGTACGAGTAAGAGTACGAGTACGAGTTCCGAACACTGCTTGCGATCCTATGGGAGGAAATTTTTAAAATTTGATATTTTTGATGAGAATTTGAATAATATTTTGGTATGGCCGGCGGCCCCCGATAGGGGCCGCCGGAGAAAACTTTGAAATTTTTGAACTGAGAACTTCATTCTTAGGGGTGCATTTTTGGGTTGGCGACCCCCATTGTTAGGAGTGTATTTTCACGGGAATTGACGAAAAAACGGGAGACGGGAAACGGGAATACGGGAGGCCCAAAACACGGGAAATACGGGAGACGGGAACGGGACGGTATCCAGCCCTGATTGGTACCATTCATTGTAAATCAGTTCAGATCGAATTGTCCAAATGGTCCCAAGTCGTGTATGAGGAGAGAGAAGGACAAAAGTTGGCCATTTGACACTTTTTGTATCCTCAGAGGTATTTCTAGCTTCAGACCTATGCTCATATTTAAACTTTGCTGCTTATTATACCTTATACTTTTTACATTTTTTCTCTGGGCAACTCGATAGTTCAGCTCCCACCCCAATCTCATTTTGGCGCTTTTCTGATTTAGTCAGATGCAAGTCACCGGCCTGATCTGGACCCTCTACCCCCTGCTGGGTCTCTTCGCTGTGGTACAAATTCCTCCATTTCCGATCAGCTTCTCCCCTTCCCCTGATCAGTTGGAGTTCACCTTCGGTCTTGCCCATGTGTTCTTCTGCCTCCCTTTCGCCCATTTCTACCTGAGCTTCTGGTCCGGCATCTCTGCCGCCATCACCTCCGTCTATGCCCTTCTTCTGGACTACCCGAATAAGTCCGTTTGGTCCTGGGCTCCAGGGTTCGTACCTTGGAACTTGGAACCCATATTGAGACTCTATCATACGGTTTTGGCCATTATTTTCCATGGGAGATACCTTCTTAATTATGGGGACATCTCTTCCCCCCCCCCTCCCTTTTTCAGATGCGAACTTTTGCTCCAATTTGTGTCCGTTTTCTTCGGCTTTTGTCTCTCTCTTACGGCTGTTACCGAGTCCTTTTGCATCCGCAGAGGTTGGCCAAGGAAATTTATTGTAAATTGGCCAACTCACAAGTTCATGGGCCAAATTCAGTGAATGTGCCTGAAGGTGCGCAGAGTTTGTGTGCCGGACTGCTGAACAGGACCACCACCAGTCAGGTCCATCCACATCCACATCCTAGTCTATCTTCAACATCACTTTCGCCTCTTTCTTCGTCTCCTCCTCTCCCATCATTCTCCTCCCATCCTTCCTCCTTCCATTCTTCTCTCATCTGCATCCTTCTTCCTTTCTATTTTCCCTTTCTCTCCCTTCCTCATCTCCCTTCCTGTTTTCCTCATCATCCTTATCTTTCCTCCTTCCTCCTGCTCCTCCCTCATTACACCTTCCCCTTCCTTCCTCTTCCTCTCCTTCTTCATCTTCTTCCCCTCCTCCAAAGATGCAATGTGACCGTGTGCTCGGCCACTTCCAGCATTATCTTCTGGCCAAAGTCAGTTCCCGTCCCGTGGACCAATCCCTGCACTCGGCCCGTCTCTTCCTGTCCACCATCATCGCCATCTGTGCCGTGTGCCAATTCCTCTCCGGCCTCGTCCTGTTTGTCTACAGCGCCCGGTCCAACAGGTTCATCACTGATCTTTGTTCTTTGATTTATATTGAATCTCTCTTCTTTTGATTTTTGATCATTGATTTTCGGTTCTTTCGCCTACTCCTATTATGATCACTTTGATCACTGGTCTTCGGTCCTTCATCGTTTTAATCACTGATCTGACCCCTCCTTCATCTTCTTCCACTCTTTCGGTCTTTGATCACTGATCTATGGTCTCTTCCTCTCCTTCCACCCTTTGGTCTTTGATCACCGATCTTTGGTCCCTTCCTTCAGATTCCGGCTCAACTCCTCCCATTGGCACTGCATTCTCGGTATCCCCCCCCCCCATTC
>LDKF01000194.1:0-41035 GCA_001026735.1 Rotylenchulus reniformis | reverse complement strand
CCCCCCCCCCCATTCTCGACCTCTCTCTCTCTCGACCTTCAGGCCTCTCCGTGCTGCTCCTCTCTCTGCTCCACACCCACTACTGTGCCCCTCTGTTCTTCACCCATCTCGTCCCCTTCGTCGGCGTGTACTCCTTGCTCTTCGCCCTCCTGCCCATCCGCATGTCCCACGCCAACTTCCCCTTCCGCCAGTTCCTTGCCATCCGTTTGTTGTCCTTCCGCCATTGGTCCTTGTCCCCTTTATAGGGATCCGGCCAAGATTGGCCAAATTTCGAACACCAAATTTCGAACAATTCGACTTTTCAAATTGTACTTATACGGGAATGATCAGCATCTGATCTACCAGATTTGATGCCAAACTTTCTTTTAATGTCGTATAATTTTATATCCGATGTCGGAAGTGTTTCGATGAATACCGGAGATGGTATCATAATGATCTCCCTTCCTCGGTTGAATTACCAGAGGGAAGTGATGAATTGGTACCGTACAATTTCCTGTACCATAGGCATTTTCCAAACTTGTCCTGTATAACCATTTGGATTCCCTTAGAGAGTACAAGCACCCTCTCCCCCAAACTGTTGGCACTTTTCCCTTTGATCAGTCGGCACCGCCTTGGCCACCTCTCTTGTCGCCCTCTCAACATTTTCTGTCTTTTGCTGGGCCAATCGCCAGCCACGAACCGTCGGCGGACCCCCGTATAGGACTCCGAGAGTCCAAACAGCAGAATGGAGACGAAGCGGGCCCGAGTTGGGAGTGGCCAGGTAGTAACGAATTGGGGGACTTGGAAATGGCTTCTACGACATCCATAGATTTTTGTCGCCAAATTTCTTCCTGAACAATTAAAGATGTTCTCTGGATAATGCACCACATAGGGCAAAATAAGGGAAAATAGAATGCAAAATGTGCTAATTGCCATTTCATTTATTAAATAAGAATTTTCCCTGAAACACTACCGAATTGGGTTCTAAATCACGATCCATTTTGGAGGAAATGGAATAAAATATAGAATTGTGGAATCAAAGAAGTGGGAATGGGGAGAGGAAAAGTGAAAACCAATTGCATCCGATGCTCAGGTACTGCACCTATCCGGAATGGGCCTATGAGCACTGCGAACGTGTCCTGGACTTCTCGTTTCCCTACCTCGATTGGCCTCCGGAACAGGCACATCATACCCATTCCTTAGCTTTGCTTTGTTTATGGCATTTTCATTTGGCATTTTGTTTATCAAAATTTCAACGAAATCATTCGTTCGTCGTCATTCCCCGCAGGTGGAGAACGAGAAGGCGATTGTGCGCATTGTGGCCCATTGTCTGCTGAGCATTTGCGCACTCGGCCTGGTCCATCTCTTCATGGCCGACGCATTTTGTGCCAACGGCGGATGAATTGGACGGAGGAGGGGGAGGAGAAGGACGAAGATGAAGAGAATGGATGGACTAAGGACGAGGGGATGGGGATGGATGAAGGGGCCAATTTGCATTAGCATTGCCAATTCATAGCTTCACACCCTCCGCCATCATCCCCAGGATTTGCGCAATTTCCATTTGAACAAAACAATTCTCGGTGTGTTGGGGACTTAAAGGGATGCGGGAGTTGGGATGACGCTGACGCATGACTTGGCCAAATTACGCCGCATCACATCAACCTTGTGAGACCATCCGGGACCCCGTTGCTGCCGCTGCCGCTGCCGCCCACGACCCGATGACCCTGGTTCCCCCTACCACAGTGAACTTCGTGATGATGGATTGGCCTCATCAGTCTCTCCGTTTTGCTCCACCACCTCGTGTGAATGGCCAATTTGGGCCCATTTGTCTTTTTGGCCAATTCCCGTGAATTCTGCGCATTTTCGCCGCCCCCACCCATTGGCGGCCAACATCATCTTCCATCCGCCGCTGACATTCGTCCCCATAAATTGCAATCATCCATCAGTTCGGCCCAATTCATTTTTCATTCTGGCCATCCCATGGCATTTCCTCAGACTCATCGGTCCCATTTTTTCGGCACACTTTTTGGTGCCATACTCTCCCATCTGTCTGTCCATTTTCCATTTGGACAACTTTGCATCTCTCCGACCTTTTCAGTCCGATCCGCAACTTTAGGACTTTCCGACCGATCACTGATCAATGTCGTCCGCCTTCTGCCGAGTTCGGTCCCTGCCCTTGGGTCCCCGGTGCTCCCTGTTGCTGCTCCTGCTCGCCCTCTGCTCACTCGTCTCCTCCTCCCCCGTCCACCGTCATCCCTCGGCATTGTTTGCCAGAATGGGCCCCTCAGGCAAGTGATCTGATCGATCAATTTCCGATCCTCTGATCTTTTTCAGCTCCCCATGCTGAATCGATCGGACACCAACAAATCCCCTTTGATGAGTTGCCGGACAACTTTATTCTGGAGGAACAATGGCCCGCCGATGGATCGACAATCCCCTCGCAAGATTATCTGTTTTCGCCGGAACAGATCAGGTGTGGCATTTTGGACAAATCCATTAGATACAGTATTACCCCAATTTTTTGTTAAATTTTAGGCAAATGAGCTCCACAAAGCGCGGCATTGGTCCTCGACCGTTGAGGTTCGGAAGGAGGCGATAGATTTGGAAGAAGAAGAAGAGATGAAGCAAGTCAATCTCGTCCGAATCGGGACAACATCCATCATCCACTTGATAATCCACTTGATCATACCGTATCCACCCGCTTCGATTGTCTACACCTTTCCGTGAAATCTGATACTGTACGCTCTGTTTTTTCTCGAACTTGCCGAGTGAAAGGGAAGGGAATCGTCGGTTCGTCGGCATTTGTTAATAAAAATCAGGCTGGCACGTCTTTCGGAAATTGTCAATAATTTCTGCGATTGCGATTGTGGATTAATGGTCGATTTTTTTAGCAACATTTACCGGGCAAGTTCAGTCGAAAAAAGCAGATTCAGTTTTGATAGCCGGTTTTTTGTGCTGATAATCAATTTGAATTTCCCAAAACCAGCTTCATGTTAGCCCAAAATAAAAGATGACCCGAGTTGGGGATACCACACGGATAGTTGAGTTTGCTAGATTGCCCCTGATGTTGGTGATGATATCATTTGGAAACCATTAAACTTATGTGTTGTTTTTGGACATAAGGATGTTACGGATCTGCGACCATTTCCGGATACCGGAACCGGAGAATATATCCAAGATGGTGATCCTGATCCTGATCCTGGACACTGAAAAGGATGACCAAAATTACGGATTTGACGATGTTGGGCCAACAATAACGAAAACGACGACGAAAACACTTTTGGCGGCCATGCAATAACATTGAAGAGGAGGAGGAGGAGGATTACACGGATGATGATGAAGGGCAAGATGAGCAGAGGGATGAGTGTCGGGAGGGGCCTTTCGCACTTTTGGAGGCGCCCGTCTCATGACTTGGCCCCCTCCCAGGCGGTCAAGTGCCTTCTCATTCTCTTGGCCCACCGTATCTCTCCTCAATGGCCTTTGTCTTTGTGGTCCCTTTCCGCTTTTGCCAAAATAATATTCAGAAGTGGCATGTCATTGTAAAAATGTTAAGGCGCGAGGCTAATAAGATATCTGATGCATAGAAGGGATGTGATCGGAACACTAGAGCAGATCTGATCATATGATATAGTAGATTCACAGGTGATCTAATCGGAAAAGAGGTTGGCTTGTAGAACTGGTCAAAATGATGCACAAAAGGAGTATGAACGGGAAAAATCATTGGTCGGAAATGTATATGAGATGTATCAAAATCGAAAGACCCCGGTTCAATTCCATAGGACAGCTCCAGTCTTTATTGCAGGACATGAATGTTTCTCGATCATAGCGGTATCTTCTCAAGATGCCTTTTTTCTGGTCTTTTCGAAGATTTGAGAAATCATTGTGAATTGATAATAACTGATCACAATCAAGATGGCATATTATCAACCAGGGATGGCCGAATTTGGCCAAAATAAATCGACTCTTCCCATCCCTTTCTTTTCTTTCCGGAGGAAGGGGTAATCCAATTTGGGGACCAATGGAGAGATGAGGAACCTATAGAGAAGAGGAGGAGGAAAGAGGATGGCAGATGTGGAAGGAATATGAAGAAGAGGAGGAAGAAAGGAGGAAGGATGGATGGATGGATACTGTAGGAAGACATTGGCAGGGGAAGGGGAAGGGCCCCCTAATTGGCGCCGTCGTCCCTCTCCGCCTCCTCCTCCTCCTTCTCCCTCGGCGGGGCCCCTCCTAACGAGATTTTGCCGACGGCACTCCCCGTCGGGGACTCTCTGCCCCTCCCAGGGGTGCCTAATTCAGTTACGGCACTCTCGGGCAAGAAAGACACTCCTTGCCCCTCTCCCCCTTTCCCCCCCCCCCCTCCCCTTCTCCCTCCTCATCTACAGTGGATCCAAATTGAGTTATGTGCCGATCAGAAGAATGCCATCGTCCAATTGGGCCCCCGGGCGATTACCTTTTGCCCACTCACTTATTTTTATACCCTTTCATGCCACCACCGTACCTTTGCCCCTTCCTCAACTGAAAATCTGAGCTTTTACAGCTTTCCGGAAGGACAAAAATGAGTTTGGCAAATCCTGCGACGGCCTCCGGCGTCGGCAGTGCCTCCTCCCAGTCCACCGCTGAGATGGCATCTTCCGGCGGTGTGGCCGCGGACTCCGAGCAGTCCCAGCACCAGATTGGTGCCGTGCATCTCCAGCCCAACTCCCATGCTCAGCTGTCCCTGTCCACGCTGTCCGCGCTGATCCCGGGTCCCGCCGGAATGCTCTCCGCCGCGGTCGGCATCCAACAGGTCCTTCCGTCCGGAGGGGTCAAAATTGGCATTTTGGGGAGAATGAGCTGGAACTGGAGGAGGCTGAAGGGGAGGAAGGGGGAAGAAGATGATTCAATCAGTGGGGATGGGACTCGGAGGCAACTGATAATTGAATATGGGGGCCAGGAGCAGGGCGGGGGAGGAAAGGGGAAGGAAGGGACAGATAAACGCATTTTCATAATTCACTGGCGCCAAATTGAGTTTTGCCCAATTTGTACAAAACACCAAATTTGATTTTGGCAGGGCGGCGGAGGGCCACGGGCTCGGGATGGGATTCACTTTGGCCGGGCACCCCTCTCACTCCCGGCTCCCGGATCACTCACTCTCCTCGGCCCCAAACTTAATTTTCACTGTTTCCATGAACTGACACCGCGGGACAGGGTCCCATTCTTCCCTAAATTGTATCGGTCTCCATCAAAATTACATAAATCATGAATTTGCCTAGCACCAGCATCGGGCTCCTTATTTCTGCCAAAATTCCATTTTCAGTGCCCATTTTCCTTCTATGCTTTATCCCAAATCTCTCTCCCACCACTGATCTTGTAATTTTGCCTTTCTTTACCCTAATCCCTAATCAGCTTACATGTTCTCCTGCCCCGATCAATTATCTCCTCCCCTGTTCCACCTTCCGATCATTTTCTCCTCATCTTTGACCCTTAAAATTGTTTCTTTTGAAGGAGCTGAAGCCGGCCCAACTGCCCGACTTCTCCCACTACAATCCCTATGCTTCGGCGGCCAATCTTCGCCCGATCATCGACGGGCACAATGCCCTTTCCGCGGCCGCGGCGACGGTCAACGGAAGCGGAAGCCATTCATCGGTGCCCATGGGCGGCGGACACACATTGGGCATGGGTGAGCCGGAAAGGGGATAAGTCTGGGAATCCATCTAAACCGCTAGAAATCCCAGTGGGACCAGCTATTCCATGCTAATTTCTTGGAGACCATCAAAAAAATTTAACAATTCTGGGGAAATTTCCATGGGGAAATCAAGGCATCATGTGGGTTTTTTTATGGACATATGTAAGTATATCTAAGGAATAATCAGACTGATCCTTGCACCCTTGACTCTCCTTCCCAATGTCCCTACTTTGCCTTCCTACAGGGTGAAACAAAAGTCCTGTTACATGGTAAATTTTAAATAACTTTTTATTAATTGATCAAATTACAATCAAATACTGTCAAAAGATGCCCAATAATATGGGGTACAAAAACAATCATTGAAATTCAAAATGCCCGCCCTTAGCCTCTGGATACAGAGACGAAGTCGTGAGGAAAAATTTTCGGCAATGCGCCGCAACTCTTGGACCGGAATTTGATCCCATTCTCGGAGAAGGGCCTGCATAAACGACTCCAAATTTTTATGAGGAGTAGCACAGGCCCTGGCCTCCAAAATGGTCCAGATGGAATAATCCATCTGGTTCAGATCGGGAGAATAATGAGGCCATTCTTCAGATGATATGAACCCGGGCAAATGGGTCCGGCACTAGATCTGAATTTCGAGGTCCTTTTGGGCATGGACAAAATGCAAAGGAAAAATTCGCTCTTTGGCCCAAAAAGTACCCCTTAGGACTAGATTCCAAAATGCACTGAAGAATTTCTCGTAAATGATTAACTTTTGTTGATTTTGACCTCTTGGTACGCGAAAATCAGTGTTTTTTGTCAATGGGAGAAGTTCCGGTCAAATCCATAACTTATGTATGAGGCCTTTTTGAAATGACTGACAATACGATCAGAAAGAGCAGGGTTTTTCTGCCTCTACTTTATCCTTTGATGATTATGGATAGGTTCGATTGTGAAAAAATTTTGTCCGGAAGAAGTATGGGGGGTACCTGCGTGCCGCTGGAGGAACAATCGATATCTTTGGGGCCAATTTTCTACATTTGATTCACAAGTTAAGCTGAATTTTTTAGCATCTATAGGGCCCGGCATCTAGCTAATTTTTGGCCATAAGCTAGACTGATTTCCTTTTCATCCCGGTCTAGTACCTGATTCTTTTCTTGGAAATCCAGGGATTGCGGTATACTGGCTTCTTGAGCCTCTACTGATTCCACTGGGTATTGAGAGACCTTGATCTCTAGCTCTTTTTGAAAGTCACTAGTGTACCATTTAACTTATGCATAAAATTTAATTTTTTTCCTTTGAAAATTTTTTACTGGAATTTTTTGATGGTTTGGTAGACAGTCACCCTAGAGACGCCAAGTAGGGTTGCAATTTTGGATGCTATTATTTCTTAGTTGGATGATGTTATTTCCGAAATGGGCTACAAAGATTTTATAGAGAATTGAATGGGCTACAAAACCAAGAAAAGTAATAAACAATTCCTCTTCTCATAGAAAAGATAGGTGCAGAGAAATGAGTGTAACAGGACATTTGTGTCACCCTGTACTGATGTCCCAATTTGCATCAGAACTTTATTAAAGATAAAATCGGGGATACAATTTCGGGGAAGGGTCACAATAACCCCGGCTCCCGTAACCCGGGAACTCTCGATCAAGATCTTCCTTCCTTCCGTCTGCTCCCGACTGACTGGAGGGAAGTTCAGCCAAGGGGGAAGAAAGGGTGGGAGCAAGACTAAAGATCGAATAGGCTCGGAAAATTTTTTCGAGATCTTTTCCGGCCTCTAGATCCAATTAAGCTTCCTTCTGCAAGTTCCCCGTCCTCCCACAGATTCTTCCGCCTCCACCACCCACTCCTCCTCGTCCGCCTCCAACTCCTCGCTCAAACGCATCAAAGCGGAGCCACGGCCATCTCCGGCCGTCGGAAGCGGCGTTGTGGGCTCCCTTTTCGGCGGCCATTCCTCCTCCTCCGCCTCTTCCGCTTATCCGTCCGCGCCTGCTCGCCGCCGCCACCGGACGACATTCACACAAGAACAGTTGGCCGAACTAGACAATGCATTCCAGAAGTCCCATTATCCGGACATTTACATCCGCGAGGAGTTGGCACGGATCACCAAACTCAACGAGGCGCGCATTCAGGTGGGACCCGACGGAGTGATCGGGGATTTGGGAGAAAACGGATAACCAAAAGTAATAGGGAATCCAGGAATTCGGCATAATCGGGAATCCGGGGTGAGCATGATCTGGAAGTTTTAATTCTGGGTTTTGTTATATCCGGGAAATGTTCTAGGACCTATAGACCACTCCTGGTGAGATCCCTTGCGGGAATAATAACGAGATCGTTTCTTTTCGAAGGGATCCAGAAATTGAGCGGGTAGTCAGGATTTACACAAAAGGATGGTATGTTCATAGAAAGATGATCATGAATCATCTGAAAAAATAGAAATAATGATGGAAGAATCCTCACTGATCAAGAATGAATTTGGTAGGAAATCTGATTGGAAATGGAATCGATCATCAATTGATCCTACATTGGGTTGATGATCAGATTTCAAATTTCATTAGTCTGCCCGGTGATGGGGGTTGCGCGAACTGCCCCATTCTTCCGGATGAACACCCTCCGCCGATGTAACACACAGTTTGTGCCGGGTCACTGCCCCTTCTCTCTCTCCCCCCCCCCCNCACTCTCCAAGAGCAGGGGGAGGACGCGCAATTTACCGCAATTTTGGGGGAACACCCCAAGGGGACGACGAAGAAGGCACACATCTGCCAACAGTCCAGGAGGAGGGGAGGGGAGGAGGGGGATTAGCCGGATTTTGGAGGATTTGGACCGGGGGATTTGGAATTTTGGAAGGAGATGGACAGACTCGAATTTTGAAACGAATGAATTGGTGAGTGGGATGAATGGGCAAATTGTTGTCCCCTTCCCTCTTTCAGGTCTGGTTCCAGAACCGCCGAGCAAAGGTACTTCTTATAATTATTTTCTAAGAGTTTGGGGACTGGAAATTTAAATTCAAAGGACAGAGAAGAATTATGAAACAATTATTTGCATGGATTAGGGAAAAATAAATAACATAGGATGTGTTACAAAATTGTCTGATCGAATTCGAGAAGTTATACATGATCATAATTGATTGGATATACTATACAGTAGGATATAAGGACATGAACTTTTTTTACTTCTTCTTTGGCCTTCAAATCGATGGTCTAACTTTTTATTTATTTTTTGATCCAAATTTGGCCCAATCTCTACCTCAACTTCCCTTTAGTATCGCAAGCAGGAGAAGCAGCTGAACAAGGCGACGGGCGGGGGCGCGATGGGCGCCGCAGCGGCCGCCGCGGGACTCGGCCCGATGCTGGCGGCGCAAGCACAGGCGGCCAGCGTTGCCGCCTCGCAGATGATCCAACAGCAAATGATCAGCGCGGGTGGGGCGATCAACGGCACGGGCGCCGGCAGTGCGGGCGCCGGAAGAATGGTGGCGGACGCCGGAAGCTATGGCGCCAGAACGGGCGCAAACGGAGTCGGAGGAATTGTCGGCACCGGCACTACCGGATTGGAGAACTACTGGTCAGTGGGTGATCGGAGATCAGAGAAAAGGGATAGAAGGGAAGCATAATGATAAAATGGAAGAAGGAATAAGAGATCAAAGATCAATGCCAAGGGGCAAGGGGGATCAATGTCAATGCCATGAGTGCAAAGTTCGGATGATTAAGGTGTTCATCCTATCAAATGCCAACAGCGGCAGCGGCAATGAGCAGAACACCGATGGCCATGAACTACGGAGGGATGAGCTATGGGATGGGCTTTGGCCAGATGATCACCAGGTGTGGATATCTATGAAGCTATATGTATTTTTCTAAATCCGTATTATTAGGTATATAGAATTTGGGACTTTCGGACCATGAAAATATTGCCATTTTCCAGCAAAAACTTCAATTTTAAAAATTACAACAAATTCTCAATTTTTGGCCTTTACACCAAATTTTTGTTCCTTTCCAAATGGTCCATTTTTTATATTTCTGTTGTTTCTGCTGATCTCCCTCACGATTCAGTCCCCAGCTGAACTGTTTCGGCACCGACGCAACGGCCGAAGATCTGTTGTATCGAAACGTGTACAAACACTCGCAACAGCAGGGCCAATCCGGCACATCCGCCACTCTGACAATCCCGGCACCGCCACCCTCCTCCTCCGCCAACAATGCCCAGCAGAACTATGTCCAACAACAGCAACAGACCAACTGATAAGTAGAGGGAGAGGTACGGGTACGGTATCGGACAAAGGTATACGGTATTGGAACAGATCGGTGGTACAGTGTCGGACAAAATTATGCTATTGATACCACGATATCAATATTGGTTTTGAATGAATTATACGGTATCTGTCTGACAAGGATATTGGTTCGAGAGCGATGTCTGTGAATATCTATGTCCGATACGATACCTTAGCCTGATTCCCCATTTTAGTGATCTCTTTCATGTATCTTCTACCTTTTTATCGTATTTTCTTGGTTATTGTCCATGTTCAATACTGTCATGTCCAATTTTAATTCTCAGACTAAAAAACTGTTCAATTCCCTGTCCCTGATTTATCCAAGGATTATGTGTGATCCCTGACCGTGGCCAAAGTGAGTGAGTCTCTCTGTTCCACAAAATCCCTTTAAATGGACTTTACGGTGACTTTGACCATCTTTTTATCGTGACTGGCCAAACTGCTGAGCAGATCTCAGATGGATCAAAATTATCTGATCTGATCTATTGCTTTTTCCTCGGTTTCTGATCCTCTCCCTCCTCCTTGCACTTCCTCCGCCGCTCTGTTCTCTCTTGCCCTTCTCGCCTTCGGCCTGCACTGGTCCTGCTCCACCAGTTCTTGGCCCGGATAGCAGAAAAATGCCTCCTCAAATGCCATTTCGGGTCCGGGTTTCCCTGAACGATAAATGTCGAATCCCTTACAAATCCCTCCAATCTCCCACCTAATACTTTCATCGCATTTGTGTACTGGAAGATGCCCCCTTTAAGTCCGATCTGGAGCACGGACAGCACGGTGGAGTTGGCGTCCACCTTGGCATTCCGTACCGGGTCCCTGCAAAAACATAGGAAGGGGTTATGAGCTATTCTAAAAGGAAGGTCCGATCATTTTTTGATCGGATCCCTTTTCCGATCAACAATAGGACAGATTTAATCATATACTCGATCGGGGGACTCTATCAAATGTCCCTCTCCATTGTTCGGATCTTATTCAACTGGTCCTCTGATCATTTTTTCCATTCTGTTTCCTGTGGCCATCCCACCTGTTCGCGATGAATGTTGCGTTGATGCGATAGTTGTGGCTGTCCAGCTCCTCCCCGGTCACCTGCAACTTTCCGCAGTCCGCTCCCGAACTTGTACTTCTGCGGTACGGCAAGGGGACACCAGTAGTACGTGTGGCCAATTTCAGATGGTACATATGTGATAAGTTCGTGACAATGTCAATTCCTAATGGCCCTTCGGCCTCGGACACCCTTTACCCTCCCCAACCCACTTTTTGCTGTCCGAATTGTCTTCCGCTCCTTCTCCGCTGGGATTTCCGGGCTCTCTAACTTCGCCACAGATCAGCCAATCTGTCAATAAAACAAAAAATAAAAACAATAAAAGAAAATAAATTTTTACGTTTGTTGACGAACCGAAGGGAGGCAAGGACACTGAAGCCGATAATAAGATCTCTAAATCCCTTTGGCTCACCTCTTGCGCATCACTGCGCCCCAATTGGGCAATTTGTGGACGCTGTCCAGCTCGGCCTCAGGGTATTGGACGCGGAAACGCACAACGCGCACCGCGGGTTCGGGAAATTGTTCTTGGGCAAGGGAAACGGAAGGGAAGGAGAGGAAGGCATGGAGGAGGAAGAGGAGGGGGAGGGAGGGGAAGTTGGAGCAGTGATGGCCGAGGGAGGCGGAGGTGATCATCCCCAACTGATCAGGAGATCGGAAATCTGAAGGTAATGTTTGTCGATCGATTTTTGTGCTCAATAAAGAAATAAATATGAGAGAAATTAAGAAAGGGGATGGAAATCCATAGGAGAAAGCCATCAAAACATAGATTTGGGACTCAAATCTCCCAAAATCCCAAAATGCGCAGCATCGGTGAGGAGGAAGTTGATCCTCCGCCTCCTTCCCCACCGATTCAGACAAAAACATGGGGTGGGGCACCCGAATCCGGACAGCATCCATTTGTCCATCCGTCACCCTCCCTCCGCCAAATGTTTTCCCATTTTTTGTCTTCCGAAAAGCGTTCGAACAACGAAAGGGCAACCGAAGAAAATAGGGAAAGTGATTTTATGAGATAGGTAAATTCCATTGAAAATGAACGGGGAGAGGGCAGACAATCGCGTGCGCGAGCGGAGCAAATCTGCTGGAGTATCTCTCCTGGCGTTCTTGCCGTTTTCGCTTCTCAGCATTTTCCGCTCTCGCTTTTTGCATTTGCATATCCAGATAATTAGCTACCTAAAAATAATATTGTTTACATAAAATCAGCAAAAGACAAATTCCAAGTTGGGGGGAGGACTAAAGGGGACAATCGATCACTGATCAATGGATGTGCTTGCTTGGGAACTTTGTTCGATCGGAATGAATGGATGGGTCCAAATCCATCAAAATCCTCCTTCCCTCTTCTTCGCTGTCTGCTCTCTTCCCCTCTGATCATCCTTTCCCTCTTTCATCCCCGCGGGGGATTAATTGCCGCCCTCGCAATGGGCACCGCCGCAGAAGCGTCGCGACCGTTCCACCATCGCGTCGATGAGGTTGTTGACGAACTCGAAGCCGGTTTTGATCTGCGCCTGGGCGGTGCCGGTGCTGTCCGCAATGATCTGCATGGGATATGTGGATAGGAGGGGTGTCGGAAGGAACAGTTCGAGTTCCACTTTAGGGGGTGGTCCAAACCGATCCGAAACGGCCAAAAATGTTCGAATCTCATTGGTTCGAATGAGTAATTCAATTTTAGTGAGTTGGATGCTCAAAAAATACTTCAGAGATCAGCCCATGGAGATCCATTCTATCCGGATTTGGTCCAATTAGTACCCTGACAATTTGTGTCTTTGCTCACCTTTCGGCATCCGACATTCAGCAATGAGTCGATGCCCAGACTCTGCGAGCTGGGCTTGTTCTTGATGCAGCTGTTCAGCGCGTTGTCAATGGTGGCCGCCCAGTCATTGGTCGGCGTCACTCTGTCATAATGGGGCCACAAAGATCAAGATCCATGTGATTGGTGATTGTGATCCCTTGGTTCTCGAACATCAATCCCCTGCCCTGATTTCGTAATTCCAGATTATACTGATCCATTAACTTTTTTTGCCTCGAGTCGTTTGAAGATGTGCATATCGGAAATTTTTAGAATGAAAATTTTCCTACAATATAGGATTGTTAGTTTCAATTTTTGAAAGTATTTTAGTGTTAGCGAATGGCGATCTGTCTTTTTTCTGTTTCTTGATAATATTTTTGTTCGTTTCATAAATTGGCCTCATTTCTAACTCGAGTTAAAAAAATAAATGGATCAGTAGTGGCAATGGGATAGAGTGCAAGATGCCTACTTCTGCTGGGCATTTTTTGGAGGTCTAGAATTTCGTGATAAGGTTGAGGTGAAATTAGTGCTATCTGAAAAGTTATTCGCCCTGCTAGTCGGGTTCCCCGACTGTTGCTCACAGTTGGCGTTTGATGTTGGCCACACACTGGTCCACCTTGGAGTTGGACCCGATGGACGGGGCGGCCCGCGAGCTGCCCTGCACCGCCTCCTGGATGGCATCCGCGATGCCGGCAATGTGCCGCTTCAGGTCGTCCCGGGCCTCATCGANGTTGTTAGTTTCAATTTTTGAAAGTATTTTGGTGTTGGCGATCTGTCTTTTTTCTATTTCTTGATAATATTTTTGTTCCTTTCATAAATTGGCCTCATTCCTAACTCGAGTTAAAAAAATAAATGGATCAGTAGTGGCAATGGGATAGAGTGCTACTTCTGCTGGGCATTTTTTGGAGGTCTAGAATTTCGTGATAAGGTTGAGGTGAAATTAGTGCTATCTGAAAAGTTATTCGCCCTGCTAGTCGGGTTCCCCGACTGTTGCTCACAGTTGGCGTTTGATGTTGGCCACACACTGGTCCACCTTGGAGTTGGACCCGATGGACGGGGCGGCCCGCGAGCTGCCCTGCACCGCCTCCTGGATGGCATCCGCGATGCCGGCAATGCGCCGCTTCAGGTCGTCCCGGGCCTCATCGATGCACTCGCAAGTGCTGGTCTTGGTCCCACGAAGTTGGGCCAGGCATTGGGAACCCGCGGCCGCGGTGTCACATGAGTTCAGAACTTAAGGGGGAGGGGGAAGCGGAAGGATGATCAGTCCCAGTTCAATCAAGATCCGGTTGGACAGGTCATCGATTCGGGTCGGGATAAAAGCTGATCAATCGATAATAAAAGATTAGTTATCCATAGATCAGTCGATTACTGTATGACCAAACTGCTCCATATATTGATCACCCGATTTGTTGATCTGGTCTTGATTCCGTCTGTATAACCTTGGCAATGTTTCTGGTAGAAGCCGAGGAAGGGCGACTTCAGGCACTGTTGCGTTGCGGCGGCGCGTTCCGGCTTGCGCTCAGCGCAGAAAGCGAGACGAGAGTGGATCCAGATGTAATCGGAGATGGAGTCGATCACCTGCTCGCGGATCGCGAATGCGCCCTCCTCCAGGTCCGGGATCTCCGGCACCCCGCTGAAAGTGATCGGGAATCCATAACGGTTTGTATGATCAGAGTCCCCTGATCAATTCCAGCGTTCCCGTAAAGAATCAAATGATCAGAATCCCATAATCTTGTAAGGATTCCGACCTGAAGTCCGCCACCTTCTTCTTCAGACAGGTCTCCGCCTCGCCCGCGATCGCTTTGGAGATCTGTTCACGGATGCACTTTTGCTCCTCCGCTGGCGTTGACAGGATCGCTTTGATCGCTCCAGTGGCAAACTTACCAAGGGAAGAAGAAGCTTTTATGTAATGTCTTGGTATGGTTACAGTAGACCTACCGTACGACAGATGGAACAGTCCCTCAGGGGTCCGTTCCGGTCCCACGCCTTTGCGTCCAGATCGGTCANAGCTTTAATCCACTTCTACTAGAGTATGTCCGGATCCAAGGACTGTCTAATTTGGATATGCCATAATCCGGTGCTCGAAAACCATACCCAGAAACAATAACTTTCATTCCAGTTCATTTTTTACGAGTTTCGGTTTTTTCTAGATCACCCCTTTACCGGGTGTGCTCCTTCAACTCCTGCTCAAATGTAGGATAGTCTCTGTCCAGCTCGCCCTTCAGACATTTTAAGTAGGTGCCCAGCAGTTCCTTGCTGTTGCAACTTTGGGCCAAAGTCGGAGAAGAGTGGAAGAGGAGAGGAAGAAGGAAGAGGAGGAGGAGGAACATCACCAAACTGCTGGAAGAAAGGGGAAAGGAATGGAAGAGAGATGGGAAAGGATGAAAAAGAAAAAAGGGAAGAGATGAAGGGGTGATGAATGATGATGATGAGGAGGAGGAGGAATAAGGGGGGAGGATGAATATTTGGCCGGACGAAAGAAGAAGGCAGATAAGGGGATGGAGGATGAGAATGAGTGAGAATCGGAGCTTTGGGGTGGAAAACGGAATATAAAAGAGAAAAAGTGAGTAAAAGTGTAACGGGACGGATCAGGAGGATATAAAGAGGAAGTAGTAGACTCAGATAAACATGGATGGATGATGATGATCATCATCATTATCGCATCGGATGAGAAGAGCTCTTCTGCTGAGGGACAGCAAATTTGGATTCGGATGAAGGACCGTGTCCACTTCCACTTCTTCCCGCATCCGCGAGGATTTTCGACCATGAATGGACTTTGGGAGAGGATAACCACCCCACCCCTGCAGCCGACGAAAGACGAGTTTTCGCTGTCATTTCCGCGGATGTTGAAAAATGGAGAGCAAATTTGCAACAAAATGGATCAAAAACAGTGATTCTGGGGGCTAGGGAAAAAGCTCCTGATCATCCGCTGGCCCTTCGTAAAAACCACAAGAACCATGGCAATCAGTTTCGAACTTCCTAATGAGTGATCCGCTGATCGAAGAACTTGGTATTCCCTTGAAGGGGAAGTGTGGATTTTGACCAACTCCGGTGATGTATGGAGAATGACCCCGATCGGTGGGCTGACCCGTGCCCCACAATCCAAATCGGCGTTCCCACCGGCGATTCCATCCCCAATCAGTGGATCCCACTCTCATCCACCCTACTTTATGGATGATTGATCATCCGCCGTATCATTCATTCATTATCACCAAAGTTCCCTTTCGCCCCAAAAAAGTAGGGCAAACATTATAACCCCCGAAGGGTCATTGTTGATCCATCCGTCTTCTCGCTCACCTTTCTTTCAATTACCATGTTTTTCGATCAGATCAATTTTGTTGGAATCAATTGATCAGAAGGGCGATCTTTTACATCGTTCGATCTTGGCTAGTTCATCTTGGACAAATTGTTGAGGGATTGATTGCATTATTTGAGTGAAAGAATTGAACATTATTGCACTTGGAAGGGACAAAAACAAACAAAAACAACAAAATTGGAGAAGACGAATAATAGCCAAATACGACGAGGAATGGACGATGTGGTCCATTGTCCGCACTTCTTCTTCCGGATTGTCGTCCATTCTCTTCTTCTTTCCTCCTTCCTTCCCATGATCATCCTCCTCCTCTTCCCTTCCTCATGACTTCTTCCTTCCTCTTCCTCTGTTCTTCCGCCTTCCTCCTCCTCTCCGCTTTGGGCCTCCTGAGTCCGCCCATCCGGATCACTCCGCGTCCTCCAGTGGTGCCCTCCCAGGATCACCATGGGCCTTTGGCGGTGCCGGAGCCGGCGGATGGATTCGAATTTGTCGGGGTGGGCGGAGATGCGCGGAACGATGGGGAGAAAGATCCGCCAGAACCGGAACGGGCAAAGAAGATGAAGACGAAGAGCGGAAAAAAGGGTTGGTGGAGGGAGGACAATGGGACACAGTAGTTTAGGGTTTTAGGGATTCATTAGAGAGAAGGGTCGACAAGATTTATGTTGAATTGTAGGCTCAAGGCTCACCTTTTCGAGAATGGGAAATGGTCTGTCTTGAGAGTGTGAATATTGATTTTCCACTGAATAATATTCGAAAAATTTTTTTTGACCCATTGGGAACCGAACTCAGGCTGTAACTTGCCAAGTCGGTTCTGCTGTTGGACCATCCGTCCGATCTGGAAAGTTAGGCAACTCTGGCTATAGCTTATGTAACTCTTAACAGGCGTGTGGGATCAATTCCTTATGAGAAGCAAAAATCTCTTTTTTTATAAAACAAATTATCCGATCAATTGGAAATTATTTGAAGGAATCACCGTATTTTCGTAGGGTACTAATACATAATAATTCAAGGCAAACATCGCCGGTGCACCTTCAAATATATTCCGAGCAGTTGTAACGCGACAGATCAGTGCGACACTGGACGGGTTCATTTTTTTCCGTATGACCATAAATTGTATTTGGAATATCCGAATGGATTAATGCTGTTTGGATTATATTAGAAGGGGTATTTAGGTTTGGAGACCTCCAAATGGGTTTAATCGGTTTGGATCTGTTTGCTTTGGATTCTGATCTGTGACTCCGATCGATTCGGTTCCACTTCTGATCAGTCCCCCCTCCCCGTTGTGTTTCAGCTGTGCGTCCAGGTGACGGGGGACCCGTGCTGTGCCCAGGGCGAGGGCGAGTGTCCGCCGCCCATCCAGCTGGACGTGACCTGTCTGAAGGGCAAACCCATCAACTGGTGCCACCACGCCCAGGACTGTGCCCGGTCCGCGCTGTGCTGCGACACCGGGTGCGGCTACAATATGTGTGTGGAGCGGAACCAGATATGACCGGAGAAGGGGGAGAGGACAGAGAGTGATCGGAAGCAAGATCGAAGTGATCGGAAGCAAGATCGAAGTGATCAGTTCCAAGACAGAAATCTCATGGATCTGTGAAAAGGACGATGAGGCGTTGATCAGTGAGAGGGTTGATGGAAAGATCAATGATTGGTATTGGTATAGAACCGGAAAGATCACATCGGTGATTTAATCCATGGACAACAAACAGCATGGAAGATATCGTCGTTTAAACGGCGGACTAAAGGTACATGATGGTCCACCATCCAAAAGAGTATTTGTGTCCATTCCAAACTGATCGATCACTGCCAATCCAAAATATCCACAGTTACTTCCTGAATCCCTTTTCGACCATTTCCGTCGCTTTTCTCGGCCAATTTGCCATTCAAAGAATCCATCCATTCATTGCCTCCAAATGCCTCTTTCGGGAACACTCACTCACCACTCACTCTTCTGTCCTGCTCAATTTGGGCGACAACCCCTCCGTCGCCGCCCGGGATGAGCAAAAACGCAAAGTGAAAAGTGTGGTGGATGGGATGCTTTTTCCCTTTTTCCGGTCATTTACGCTCGATTAGGGACGGAGAGGACCAACGGAAAGATAAAAAGGTCGCGGAAGGGGAAGGGCGGAACCCTCTTTCCCGCCCCCTCCTCAATCCGGCCAAATTGGCTTTTGGACAAAATTTGAGCAAAACGGTGGCGGAGACCGGAAATGGGACAAAGTCAGGGCAGCATCCAGCACCATCCACAGCAGGAACCGGCACAGGTAGGACGAGGAAGGACACGGATCCATGATCCCCTGGAAGCTGAACAGGATCTGCTGGGACAATCTCATATTCTATATCCATTTTTCTTCTAAAACCAATCTGGGATACTTAGTCGTACGGATACCGTAAAGGGGAGTAGCAAAAAGACTAAATAGCCAAGCTCTCCATTGGAGGTCGGTATAGCTCACAAGTCAGTGGTGGAGCAGCTTAGACCTAATCGCAAGATGCTAGGTTCATTTTCCTGGACCTTTGGCTCTTTTCCCACGGGAAAAGGTGCTTCTCGGCCAACCAATGGATCTCTCCAACTTGACAGGCATTGTCGTCCTTGGAGGAGCCGAGTGTGGGTGCCAAACTCTCCTCCTGCACCACCGCCTCCTCCTCCAGCGGCGCCGGCGGCTCATCGCGCAATTTGCGCAACAATTTCCAACTACAACACCAGCAGAGAGTGGAGCAGCAACAGCTGCAGAAGCAACGCCAGTCCAGGAGCAAGAGTCTGGAGCCCCGGGCAACATTGGAGATCCGGGCCATCGAACACAGGTTGAGATTATGGCATGGGGGGGAAATGGAGGGATTCGGGATTTGGGATTTTGTAGCAAATCGGCACGGTACGGACCCCGGGGCAGCGGGTCTGGAGGCAAGTCGCGCCACAAAGAGCTGTGGAACCCGGAGAAGGCGGCAGCACAGCTGATCGGACAACAGCTACAGGTGAAGGGGTTGATCAGGACCAAGAACCCTAAGAAATTCGGATTTGTTGAGATCATAGTAATATAAATTCAGTCAGAAACTGAAAACTATTTTATTTATCCAAAAATTTTCTAATCGGTATCGGCCAACTTTCAGGGGTGCCTGAGTTCCTTATTTGAGCTCGAACCCATTTTCGGTGTAAATTAACGGTGATTAGAGTAGGCACTGATTTGGCACCGTTCTTTTTTCATGCTCGATCCACCATATCTGACCTTTCTGCTGATCCTTGATCCACCATATCTGACCTTTCTGCTAATCCTTGGTCCATCGTGATCTGATCTTTCTGTTGATCTCCACAGAATCCCCATGTCCAACAACCACCACTGGACATGGGCGTCCTGCAAATGCGACACTTCCGCAAACAGAGTGGCCAGAATGACCTGTTCGAGAACACCAAGAAGGGCAAGATCCCCGCGGGTGTGTCCCCAACTTACCAAGATGTTACCAAGACAGATGCGGTCACGGGACTGTCCGCGCACCAGATCCAGATCCTGCAGAAGATTTGGGAGCGCTCGCCCGAGTCGGAGATCTCGGACTGTGCCCGCAACATCATGTCCCACCTGTTGCGCTCCAACGCCCAAATGTACCAATTCTTCGACTTGGCAAGTGTTTTGGTCCGATGAAACCAAGGATAGAATATACCTTATTCAACACCAAAATCTTACTCTGATTTGAGCCCCAAATCAAATAAATATTTTGACTAGAATCAAATTCTGTGCTGGGAAACTTTTAGGCCCTAAATTTTAGAAAATTCGACCCAAAACTCTATAAAACCAATAATTAGTTTCCTTTTTGCCAAATGGGCACAAATTAGCCAAAAATGAATCAAATGGGAATTAGCCAAAACCCCTGTACTATTTGGGCACAATTTTCTCGGTTGTGGCGGTTGAGGATTCAAAAAGATGGTATTCGAATTCACTTTTTGCGAAATTCTGACCTTCGATTCTAAACCGGTCTTCTCTTTGCATTCCATTTTCAATCAATTCAGCTGGGTCTGTCCGACCGCGAGATCCTGAACAGCTCCACCTTCATGCGCCAGTCCGCCAACTTTGCCATTGTACTGGACTTTGTGCTGGCCAATCTCCTGGACGAAGTGCAAAAGGTTCTTCCGAAAAATTTTAAAAATCATAAATTTTATGGAATTTTTCGTCTTTTAGGTCTGCCTGGCACTTCAGGTCAGTGCGGTTTCGGGTTTCCCGGGGTCCTATAAATTCTCCATTTTGTTTTCAGTTTTTGGGTGCTCAACATGCCGTATGCTCTTTGTTCCCTTTGCTTTTGATTGACTTTTTTTAGAAATTGCCTTGGCCAATTGAATCGTATGCCCTTTTGGCCAAAATGATCGATTTGTCCCTTTTCCCCTAAAGACACCATTGGGCTCTGTTCACGCGATGCTTCGAGGACAATCCCCCGAAGGAGGTGTTCCTGAACGCGGAAGGGCACGACCTGTGGAAGACAATGGCACGAATATCCCCCTAAGCAATCAAAGATCATCCCTCTTCCCAGATCAATTTCATCGTCATCCAAATGCGAATTGGCTATGATCAGCACAGTTCCTCCTCCACCACCACCACCAGTCCCTTCGCCACTGTATCCGGTGGCTTCACCCCCTCCTCCCCTCGCCTTGGCGCATATCGGAGCCCGTCAGAGGCCACCCCAAAAAGTGGCACTCAACGGCAAAAGTACACGCGGGCAATGCGCGCCAACACAATGGCGGCAACCGGGACGGAGGAGGGGCAGGAGGAGAACCAACACTTGTGAACCAAGAGAGAATGCCAAAAAAGTCCCCGTGAAAAATCCTGATTTTCTATAAAAATGATATCCAGAGGTCCTCCAACTCTAAACTAAAAGACCAGCCGAGGAAAGAAGCGCGTGTTCATAGTGAAAATATTGTAATGAAGCTATTAATTTACGGGCATGGCAAGCTTCTAACAATATTTTAATACCGGGATCTCCCGAGCATCTACTTGGCATTTTCCAAGCCAATGAAAAGGTTACCAAATATAAAAATTAAAGCAAACAAAGAATTGTACAATGATCTCTAAAAATATGTGTTACAAAATGGAAAACCATGGTTAAAGAAAGGGATGAATGGGAAGGGACGAGACTGGATCAAATGATTGGGATGCACCAAGAACAATTAAAATCTGAGCCATTCCCTCTGCTTGCTCTTCATAATGTGCCGGTCCAAAAGTTCCCAAAATTTGTGAAGAGTAGCACGGTCCAAGTGACGCTTTGTTCGGGACAATGTCAGCACTTTGACGCTAAAAAACAAAAAATAAAAGAAATTTGAATGGCTGAGCTAACCTCCATTTGGCCACATTAGGATCAAGTTTTTGTTCATCAAATTTGAGGTGAAATGCAGCAATGTTCGCAAAAATCTCTACGGGATTTCCATTCCATTTCCATCCTTTGAACTGCCAAGCCGGACCCTAAAATTGTGTGCCCAAGTTCCCTCGTCGATTTGTGAACTACTGACTTGCACAAAAACAGCCACCACCCTATCCCATTCCTCGTCTTTAAGCCTCGTCGGATTGTCGATTATGCGATAAGGAACAGTGACTCCATTTTTCGGGATCTGCAGCAACAATTCAATTTCCCGCTTGTGACATTGTTTCTTCTCCTCGGTGCTCACAAATCGCAAATCCTGAATTTAAAAGGTCTTAATATTTAATGATCTATAATTTACAATGACACCTAAAAATAACACCATTTAGCATAAAATAAATTTTATCCTTTATTAGAGTTTTCCTATGCTTCAATTTTTAATTTTAACCTGCAAAACATCTTGTGCATTGTACATTGTGATCAGTGAAGTGCCCCCAGCCGGAATTATGATGATTGGTGTTCGTGAAGAGCGCTTTTGTCCTGGTCGACCAGCAATTGCTGCAGAAGTTGACCCGCCTAATCCACCGTCGCCAGTTCGTTTATGATCCGGCCTTTGAATTCCGTTCAGCGGTTTCTGATCTTTTTGAAGTAAAGCTGCATTGCCTTAAATTAAAATTTGTTGATGATTAACAAATTATTATCGCCAAAATTACCATGAAAACTCAAATCGGTTTCAATCTCGAAATCTGCTACAGTTTCCTTTTGGAAGATTTCCTGGTCATAACGACTGTATCCGGCAGGCATCGGAGTCTTCTGATTTCTCGAGTTTTGCATGGAGGATGACGAGCTCTGCTGGTGAGATTGAAGCTTTGCTTGGTTTTCGCGCACCTAATAAAAAAATAAGGTGATGGTGTTCTGCCATGAATTTTGTCAATGATTTCTGAACCTCAATATCTTTTAAAGCAGTCAAAATCCCAGAAAAATCCCTGGATTGGGACTCCAGACAAGTTAGCCGGTCCTTCCTTATCCTTTCCTTTTCCGTGATAAATCGGCCAATAACATCACTGCTTGCATCTGGCATCGGCGTATCAGATATTGGGACAAAACTGTAAAATTTGATATTAAGGATTTTCTACAATCTCAAAATCACAATACCTTTCATCATCAAGAGGTTTGTTCTTCAAATTCTTTTTGACAAGCGTCCGCAATTGTGCCACCTTCTCGGCTGGCAACTCACTGCTAAGGCCTCTGACCTCAGCCATGTCCCCCTTCTCAATGGATTTGTCCAAAATTTTGTCAATCCGTTGTCTGGAATGTTTTCCTGGATTGGAAAACCCCAAATGGGCAGCCACAATACCCTTTCTTCTCCTGCTCGAGACGGGGCTTTTTCTTCTCTGGCTCGAGGTGGTTCCGTTCATCTTGCAGATGCGAGGCTGGAATCGGAGGCGGAATGGGCGCCAACATATTGGCTTCCTTCGGTAGAGCGCCACCCCTCAAGAAATCTATCAAATCTCGCCTAAAATTTGAATTAGTTTTAAAAAATCCAATATATTCTCCCACCTCTGAACTCGAGTTATAGACGTGATACCCTTGCCAGACACATCACGCACATAAGCTGTATGTTGCACTTCACGCATGCGCCAAAAGTTCAGGATGGACTCAATAGTGTAAAATTCATCTGGCTTATTGTAAATGCTCAAATTAGTTTTTGCATCGTGCGGATAAGCGGCATCATCAAAGACATAATAGAGCTTTCCATCCTGAAATTAATAATAAATTAAAAACTGAAATGAATTGATTACATTAACTATTAGTAGGGACTCACATGTTTTAATTCCCGCAATCCGCGCTTTCCAGTGGTATATTCCTGTAGTAATGTCAGTGGATCGGCCATTGCTATGTATGATAAAGATCGATTTTACTCTGCAAAAATTAAATAGGCGATTAATTAAAAACTCAAAATGTTTGAAAAGGAATTTCAAGACTAAACAAAATGTTGATATGATTCGGGACGACACAAAATATCGTCGCCTATTGCTGTTATGTTACAAAATTCTCCAAGGAATTTCTTGCCAGTTCTTTGGGATTAGGGTAAATTTTTCGGTGATTTCTAGTTGTTTTCATTATCTTTAACTATAAAATTTAAAAGTATCTTTTTTGGTACTTTTCTAGTTTAGGTCCCCCACAGAGGTCAAATTTTATATCCCGTAAAATTACGGGATATATAGTATTAAGAGATGGTATCCCGTTAAACTTAGGGATTTATTAGGATCCCTAAAACTATGGGATATTAGGAAATTATCTTTTTGACCTCTGTGGGGGACCTAAACTAGAAAAGTACCCATTTTTTCATCCCTTAGAAAATCCCTAGAAATTTTTTTGGTAACGTGTAACAAACAGGGGATCTTTTGCCGGCAAACCGTTCTTTCATGTTCAAGCAAATAATATCCATTCGATCATTTCACACGGTTTTCCCGATTCAACGAAAATGTGCGGCAGAGAAAGAGAAAAAAACAGATCGCCAAACGCCAAAATCTGTTCAAAAATAGAAAACTAACAACCGATCCTATTGAAAAAGCATTGCGGAAAACGGTCGGATCTATTTACTCGCAGATCCTGCAATTTTTTAAATTAAACCTAAAATATTTTTAATTATGCTATAAAATTTATTGCTTAGTAAATAGAATGTTGTGAAATGCAAAATAAATCGAGATATAGCAGGTGCAAATTTTCAGAATTCTCAAAATAAATGTCAAAAGTGACGTAAGATGGCGTATTGAATCAAAATGGACGTCAGAATCGGATTCAGCATCAAAAATTACCCCCGGGAACTCATTTTTAGAAGATAGTATTGAGAATTTATAAATGTCGTCAAAAAATGTCAGCAAAAAATTAATTTGCACCCCTCGGGATCTGAACCTCCACCCGCCGACTCCACCCCATTTTTATGTCATACTTACTAACCACTAAGCCAACGAAAAAAACAATTTTCGTCAAAAGGTCAGACACTTGGGAACACCGTGTTCAGCCAAAGCCAATAATTTATGGTATTTTTATTTTTAGAGTAATGGAGTGAACACACGTACAAATTTTGCGAATTTTTTAAGAGATTGATTTCGAAACGATTCTTTCGAAGGAGGGGGTTATTATTCGTTTTCTCTTTTTTATTATGCATGCTATGCTAGGATGCTTAACATTTAAAATTAAAATTGGGAATGGGAACCGATTGAATTGCTTTGAATCCTCGATTTTATGAAGCGAAATTCCTTAATTAACTGCTATAAGGAAAAGTAGAATGGTAGAATGAACAGAGAAAAGGAATTCAGACAACAATATGTTTTAATGCAACATGTTTTCGCGCCATAAAATCGAGGAGCTAAAATATAATCGGCGTAAAAATCCTGTAGAAATCAAATTTTATTTTCGGCGCTATGATTTTATGACGCGTAAACATTCCATATTAAATTATTGTTGTTTTTCTTTTTCCTCGATTTATCCACTTTTATGTGATATTTTGCAAGAAGGAATTTGCTTCAAAAGATTATAGAAAAGTCCATTTCTACCTAGAGACTATTGTTATTATAAAAGTTGGATTTCTCTGGCTTTTATACGCTGATTTTACGCTACCGCTCTGAGTCCCGAATGATCCGAGTACCGAAACAGCCATAACTTTTTTTAAGCCATTGCAGGACTAAAATTTCAAAAAGCAAATATATGCAGAATTTTATGCTCTATCTTTTGGCTTATTTGGTTTGGTTTGAACCGAGTTATAACCCGAACTGTACTTTTCGTTTCAAAGTTCTATTCCGCCCTCAAAAATGGATTTAAAGTGATCTTGCTCCGGCGACCGCAGTATATATGCAGAATTTTATGCTCTATCTTTTGGCCTGATTAGTCTATTGAAATTTGTTATTTTTCGGAAATTTCAAAAATTTTCAGGTAAATTTGAAAAACTAATCAGGCCAAAAGATAGAGCATGAAATTCTGCACATATTTGCTTTTTATAGTTTTGGCCATGGAAGCTTCAAAAAAAAAAGTTTTTGTTTTTATGAAAAAAGTGATTCGATATCGGCTAGCCGAATTCGAATTCGGCTGAAAGATTCGATATCGGCTACAATATATATATACACTAGTAATGTTTTTTCTACCCAAAAGTTAGCGGACGTGCTACAGTACCAATGAGCACTCATTTTCTTTTTCATGAGCACTCTTTTCGTCTTCTTCAACACTTTTTCATGAGCATTCTCTCGTCTCAACGAACACTTTTTTTCGCTTCAGATGTTTTTGTAATTTCCCTCTGCAGGGTGGAAAAAACATTACTACTGTATATATATACGCGGAAGCATGTTGGATTAAAAATATAATGTTGTCTGACATCTTTTTCTCTGCTCATTCACTCTTCCCGTAGCACATTATAATAAGGTACTGTACTATTGTTTTTTCTACCCAAAAGTTGGAAATGAATTTTTTATTTGAAACGAAAGAAAGTGTTCGTTGGAATGAGAGAATGCTCATGAAAAAGTGTTGAAGAAAACGAAAAGAGTGCTCATGAAAAAGAAAAAGAGTGCTCATTGGTACTGTAGCACGTCCGCTAACTTTTGGGTAGAAAAAACAATACTAGAGTATTCGCTTCAAATTCACGATGGTTCAAAGCTGGTTAATCAGTTCCCTATTTTCATTTTATATAAGTAGATGTATCTATATAAAATAAAAATTGGGCGCCGGGAGAAACGCTTTGAACCATCAATTTTATGAAGCGATTTCCTTATTATACGCTGCTATAGAAAAATAGAATGAACAGAGAAAAATAAATCAGACAACAATATGTTTCAATGCATCATGCTTTCGCGTCATAAAATCGAGGAGCTAAAATAGTGTAAAAATTGGAATTATCTGGCGTTTTTACGCTGACTTGTGAGTATAACTATTGTATAATCTACATAGATTATGCTATCCACAATATATGTCATATGTAAAATTCATCTCCATGTGTTATCTACTAGTAAACAAAACTATGGAAATATAATTAATCCATGCATACATATTACATATGTGACAGGTATGTCACATATGTAATATGTATGCATGGATTTCATTTGTCCAATAGCTCACTCATCAGCTATTGGACAAATGAATACATTTGCGTATATCGATTCTTACATTACATATAGTCTATGGAAGTGATTATGATTATGTGTCAGAATTGATGAGATGATTGCGAGATAGGGGGAGCCTAGTACACGGCGGACCAATCCCAGCAAGCGATGGGCACGATAGACAAAAGTTTTCTGACATGATTTTTTCAAAAATGCTCAGATTTAGATAATAGCTCTTTTTCATTTTATAAATCAAGTATTCTTCTACCAGATTGTGCATTAAAATCTAGAAAATTAAGTTCGAAATAATGAAAATTTTTAGGATTAGTGCTATTATCGATGCCCATGTTGGTCCGCCGTGTAGTAGGCAAATCATAAGAACGATAAAACCAAACTGTACCGGTATCGGTTTAGTAGAATTGGTAAGATAGCAGCTGCTATTTTACCAATTCTTAGCAGGTTAGATTAATACTGTCAGTGAACGTTATCTTACTTTATCAATTCAATAGATTTCTAATAAACGCAATCTTCAAACCAACAAACTTTATTCAATGCTGGCTTTTGCCTTCTGATGAAAGACTCCACTCAACAACTGATAGATCCAGAGATCGAATCCGCGCTTCAAAAATCGAAACAGGTGATAATTAAATAGGCCAGTTCAAATTTTTCGAATGCGTTAACTTATTCACTTACATTACATTTCGAAATGCATTTTATCAAAATTTAATTGATTATTTAATACATATTTGATTTAACATTTCGATTTCTTGTGAATGTGATAGAATTTACGCGATTATTTTTGGTCGAAATTTTATTTTGTTTTGCCACACATTTATTGATGCCATATTTTTAAAAATATTGATTGGTCGAATTTTATTTGCATTTACACACATTTCATGTTTGTTTTATGCCGATGAATTTTTACATTAATTTTACCCATTGTATCAGCAATGTATAAATTTTTTTGAACCATTTAGTAGCAACAGGCAAGAGAAATATGCCTAGTTGGGCACCATTTTTATCACACATTACGTATTTAGCTTGCTGCTTCAAACGGTGGGCTGAAGAGACCTATTTCCGACGACTTGAATTGTACGTACCATTGCCCATTTGTTGCCCGTACTTTGCCCCTTTTCACCATACATTTCCTTTGCATTTACCACACATGATTTCATAGAGCATTTATTACGGTTTGCTACATTTGATTTCACGTTTATATACATTTTTTTACATTTGTCATAAACTAATTTGGTGGAAAATTTGATGGCGATGGAGTGGATTTACCACTTAGGAAATAATTTTTCATATTTAGTTTACGCATCAAAGAAGAGACCGAGCGACAGAAACGAAATGGCCGGCATGGGTATGGGTGCACCGGTAGCAGAAGCTCTAATCGAAGGCGTCGACATCCCAGAACATGCCGTGGGTCTTGGTGAGTAAACATAAATTCTTAAACCCGATGGACCTTTTAATTTTTTGCAGTGATTGGTCGAGGTGGTGAGCAGATTCAACTTGTCCAACAACAGAGTGGTTGTCGTGTCCAGATGTCCGGCGAGAGTAATGTCAGTGGCTTTCGCCAGTGTACTCTGCAAGGGCCTCGTCATTGTATTGAGTCAGTTTTTATAAGACTAGATAATTTTTTATTATTGACCTATTTTCTTAATTTAAGCAAAGCGAAGCAACTAATCCAGGATGTTCTTGAACGTAGTAACCGTAATAATGCAATGGGAGGAGCCCAGAATGGTGCTGGTGGGAATTTCACCACAATTGAACTGAGTATTCCCGGAGGAAAATGTGGATTGATCATTGGCAAGAATGGCGAAACCATCAAAGGCTTACAGGTTTCATATAAATCTTTAAAAATAATATCGACAATCAACAGGAGCAAATCGGCGTCAAAATGATGCTCGTACAGGAGAGTCATCAACCTACTATGGGGGCTGTATGTTTCTAAATCTGTTGCCTTGTTCTCAATAACTTTTCAGAAACCATTACGAATTACCGGAATACCGGAAAAAGTCGAAAATGCCAAACGAATCATTGAGCAATTGCTCAGCGGTGATGGAACTCAGCCCAACATTGCTCAGACACTTCGCGGAGGTAGTGGTGGAGGTGGAGGAGGTGGTCCACGATCAATCGGCGAAGTGATTGTGCCGCGAACCTCTGTTGGTATAATCATTGGAAAGGGCGGAGAAACCATCAAGCGTCTGGCCGCTGAGACTGGGGCCAAAATTCAATTCAAACCGGATGGTCAGACTGTGATCAATTGTTAAAATCGTTAATTAAAATGCACTTCCTTAAGAACTCTGCAAATATTTAAATTATTTTCGGAGTGTCATAAAAGTGCTATAGAAATTTTAAAGCTTTTCATTTCTTATTATGACGTGAAATTCAAAATGTTATAATAATAATAATTGAGCACTTAAAACAAGAATCTATTGTATAATATTGTAAATACTCACTATCAATAAAGCCAATTTTACCTCATTTTTCATTTAGATCCAAATTTGCAAGAGCGTTGTGCTGTGATCCAGGGGACTCCCGAACAAATTAATCGTGCTACTCAAATGATTTCGGATTTGGTTACTCGCAGTTCTGGTGGAGGACAGCAGGAAACATTCTACATGCATGTTCCTGCAAATAAGACTGGGCTGGTAATTGGTAAGGGCGGAGACACGATCAAGCAGGTATAATGAGCTAGTATATAACATTTTTATTATAAATGTATGGGACCAAATTTCAGATTTCTGGTGAGACAGGTGCTCATGTTGAACTTTCCCGCGAGTCGCCACCAAATCAAAACGAGAAAGTGTTCGTCATCAAGGGCACTCCGTACCAAATACACCATGTCCAGCACATAATTCGCATCAAAGTTGGCGATGTCGCTCCGGGAACTCCATTGCCAGCTTTCCATGGAAACACGGGCATTAATGCCACGACCACACCATTGGCTGTTGGGAATCCTTATGGACCGACGACCCATCCTCAGCAATTCAGTAAACAATTCTTTTTTTAATTATTAATAAATTGATAAATTTGAAGATGCAGCCCCGGCTCAGCAAGACCCTTCTGCTTGGACCCAATATTATAATCAGCAGCAAGCGCCAGGATTTGCAGCAACGGCAACTCAGCCATCCTTCGGCGGTGCCGCATCGGCTGCGCAGCACTACCAAACTGTTCCAGGCGCAATCCAAACTGCCGTTTCGCAAGCCGCGCAACTCCATCCGACCCAAGTACAGCCTCAACAAATTCATCAGCAGCAGGCCGCGGTCATGGCACAGCCCCAGCAAGCTATTAACGCAGGCATGGGAGGTAATGTGCCCGGTGCGTGAATTTTCGGATTGACGAGAAGCAATTCAAAATGTTTAAGGCGCTACTCCAGCGATCAATCCGCAGACGGGCCAGCCTGACTATAGCGCTCAGTGGGCCGAATACTATCGTACCATGGGAATGCACGAGCAGGCCGCACTAATTGAGGCACAGATGAAGCAGAACCAAATGGCGGCGCAGGCTCAACGTCCCCAGCAACAACTGTATATGCAGTGATGGCTTCGGGAAAAGGAAGAGACAACCACAGATCGTCAGCGTTTTCATTGTATTGTGTTGTTTGGATTCTTCGTTACAACGTATGCTTCGCGTCATGTTTTCTCCCCAATTATGTTTATCGCAGCACAACATTCATTCTATTAATCGTCAATTACATTTCACTGCGGACTTTTTAAGTTTATTAAATCAATATATTTTTCGTCATGTTCCTTACCCAATATCAATATGTTTTTTATTTAATACCAAAATTGCTCGCACTGGATTTTTTGATTTGTAATTTGCTCTATTTATGAATAAAAATTTTTGTTGATTAATTTCCCAGGAAATTCACCCTAACCAGGGCTGTCGCGAAATTTCGATTTCGAAAATCGAACCTTTTCGAGGTTTTATTTCGATTTCGACTTCGAAAAATGAAAAGGGGCTCGAAATTTCAATTTTTTGGCATCGACGGCCCTGAGCACGCATCCAATAAAATAGAGCATGGTGTGCTAGAGTGCCCCTTATACTTATACACAAAAATTCCGAGAAAATTTAATTTTAAGATCATCGGTGCAACCCGTCACTTTGGTCAACAAATTTAGAAAACCTTGCTAGGGTAAATTTGTATTGGAAATATATGCAAAAAATTATGATTAATATTAAGAAGTGTCAAAATTTTTCAAAATTTATTCCTATCGGGATTTTCACTTCCATTCAGTTTTCATAAAATTTTTCAAAAAATTTCCCGGCGGCCTCACTCACTTCTTAATACATTAAAATTTTAAAATGTTTACCAAAAAATTTATGAACTTTCTAAACAAAGCGGGTTTAATTATCAAAATTTTTTCCTAGCTCCCCTCAATTACTAATGAAATTTTTAAAAGACTGACCAAAAAATTGGTAAAATTTCTCAGGAAGTTGGTCTAATTTATTAAAAAAAAATTCTCGGCGGCCTTTTTATTGTACGCCGGCATCTCATCACAAAATTATTTATCATTTTTATTATTTAAATTTTATAGCTTTTTTGGAAATTTTAAATTTTTTGGAAAATTTTTCAACTTTTTCAAAAATTCCGAATACTTTCGAGTTCGAAAATCGAAACTTTCGAAGTTTTTTTCCGATTTCGAATTTTAAAATTTTGAATTTCAATTTCGACTTTCGATTTCGAAAAATTTTTTTTGCGACAGCCCTGACCCTAACTTTAAAGTTGAGACGAATCCTTTTCTTTTTATTCAGAACTGTGAAGGGTGATATCATAATTTAACTTCAAATGATCTTATGGGATTGTACTTCTATTAAATATGTGAATATTCTTTAAAAACATCTGTACAAACTAACAAAATTTGGGGGATGCATATCAATCACAATGTTGTTGGCTTGTTATGACTATTCTCTGGTTTCTGCTGGTCAAGTTCTCCAAGTCTTGCCTCCGCTTCGTCAACGCGCAACTGGACCTGGAGTCGTATTTGCATAAGTGTGGCGCGTTCCGTCTCCAGTTGTTCGTTTATCCTCTGTAATACTTTACAACGTTCCACAACTCCCAAATGGGTGTCCAGATCCTTCATGCACATTGCCACGAAATTCTCAGAACAATCCACTTGAAAAGAATTAATTGAATATTCGCGCCTTTTCAAATGCATCACCCCACCTGTTTGTGTCCCAGTTGTGCAGGTATCCCATGCAGTCTGTACCCACTTTTCCGATGACAATCCAATTAGTCCATTGGAAGAATCAACCACATCTTTCGGAGAACTAAATAACTAAAACATTAATATAAATTTCCATTTTGGTAGAATTACTTTGGTCCACCGCAATTGGTTGAAAGTGCAGAAAAGGTCTTTAAATCCAATGAAATGCTATTGAAAAATTGTTAGTTGGTCAGAAAATGAGAAATAGGCTTAATTACCTTCTTCCATGCCCTTTGGGCCCATTTGTACCATAATCACGACGTGGTGGTTGTGGAGGAGGCCCCCGACTGGTCGATACAAACAATCTCGCAAACTCGGGAAGCACGTGAGAAGAAGTTGCGGCTTGATTGAATTAATAAAGTTACATTAAAAAAATAAATAAAATCACCATCTAAAGCCATGGGATGACCTGCATAATGAGGGATATAAATTGATTCTAAACAAACAAAAACTAACCATCGACCAATAGGGGTGGAACGTCCGAGAATTTAGCAATGGCCACCTGAAATTGTAATTATCATCATTTTGGGTTTTTTTTATTTTACTCCGCGTTGAGTGGAATTAAGGTGATCATCCGACAAGGAGTAATGTTTGCCAGTGGATGAAGTTGCCTGCTGAGGCTGAACAAAATCCAAAGGGCTTTTGCTGACAATGACAACTCGTTCACCCTCCACTTGAATTGATGAAATGAATAGAATAAATTCGAAAAAATTAAAAATTTACTCCTCCTCTGATTGTTATTTGGCACCAATTGACTATTTCCGGAACTTGAAGACACACATTCGCCCGTAATTTTGGTGGAGGAATTGCTGTCGGTTGAGTTATTTGGCACAGCACCCAAAATTCCGTCTTCGAAACGAATTAATGTACGAGTTGGTGTGAGGGGCGGACAAGAGGAGTAAGGCAGTTGGTGCGGGATCGGAACATTTCCCTAAAAGATTTTGATCAGCGGACTACTAACTGGTTGATAGATGCGATCGATTTATCAAAAATAAAATAAAATCTTTTTTAATTCAGATTAAAAGGGCAAAAATAGCATCTTCAAAATAGCATCACATTTTCTTCGGTTTTTAATAGGATAATCCGGAGAAAATTTTTCGAAAAAATAAACCCACATCTCTGGTTTATTACCTTTGTGTGTAGAATGATCAGATGCATCGCGGTAATAAACTCTCCCAAATTCAAGAAGCCGTCTTCGTTGACATCACTCAACGACCAAATCTTCGAGAGTGCCAGATCATCGAGCCGACTCTTCCGGAAGAAATCAAGCACAAACCGATCCATCCCTAAATTTATACAATTACATTAGCAATTCTTTGTTGAAAAGATTTTTCTACCTTGCAATGCCCCTTGCAAAGAAGCAAATCCCTAAACTTCCTAATGTAAATTAGATCACAACAATATTTGACATGCCTGAGTCTTTTGCATCAAATAAAGAAAACAATTCGTGTAATAATTAAGTTGCTCCTCGGATAATTCAAACATTTTTGAATCTTAAGTGCGAAATTGTACTCATTCAAATAAATAGAAATTCCAACCAAATTCCACCGGCCCATTTTGGGTGCTCAAATTGTCCGTCTCTTGCAAATTCAGGTAATCATCGTCCAGATCTTCTCCTATATCCTCCAATAAATTTCGGGTTTCTGTATCACTAGGCACATCTAAAACTGGAATTCAAACACTTCTTAATTGGAAAACGATTACTCATTTTTGCCGGATCCATCCGCTTTTCGGCATATTTTTTGCGACCTTTTGGTGTTAGATTAGTCATTTTTTCGTGGTTTGAATCTGTGTCGGTTGTAGATTCTTCATCGAAATCATCAGTGGTTGAACGCCTTGATGACTCCTCAACCTCATCGGCTGTTGAAGATGCCTAATAAAGGAGTAAAATCAAAAGGGCCCCCCTATGGTTAAATTTTTTAGGGAAAATTTTGAAGAAAAATAATAAATTTCTTTTAAAAAACTTGTTAATTTTAATATTTTCTTCGATCGGTGATCCCCTTCTCTGGGAAGGGTCACTGGCAACTCGACCCCTGACAACTCGACCCCTGACAACTCGTCCCCAATACAACTCGACCTCCATACAACTCGACCCCCGACAACTCGACCACTAATAATTTTTCATTTTTATTTTTTTAAATCATAGAAAAACCTGATTGTGCTAGGTTATTAAAAAGCCGCCACTAGGACGGCTTTTTAATAACCTAGCACCCCCCAAAAGTTTTGAAAAATTTTGTTACATTTTTTATTCAAAAGACATCACTGGGATTTTTTTCACTAAATCCGAATATGACGTCCATTTTGACATGTAATGCGTAATCTGTCGTCACATAAAAAATTAAAAAATACAATCATCAAAATGAAATCAGATGACGTATAAATAATTTAAATTAATTGCTCCATGGCTTATTCCTCACATGTGCGATCCCGCGGGGATTTATACTTAAAAAATTATGCCGCACTAATAAAATATAAAAAATGGACGTTAGAATCGGATTTGGCGTCAAAAATTATGCTATCGAGTCTAAATTTTTTTTTAAAAATAATATAAAATTATTAGTGGTCGAGTTGTCGGGGGTCGAGTTGTATGGAGGTCGAGTTGTATTGGGGACGAGTTGTCAATGGTCGAGTTGTCAGGGGTCGAGTTATCTGGGAAGTACAGGTTGAATCTTCCCCCCTGTTAAATTTTTCCGGACTAGGGGCATGGGCAACTGAGATTCTATTTTTTTTGTAGTTTTACCTGCTCTCCTGAATCACTTTCATACCCATGCGTGGTCATATCTCAAGTACAACAATAAAACCATAATATAGTAAATGTTAATAAAATATTTAGCAATGACTCATGCAAAACATTTTAATATTCGTTCGATAATTTTTTTTAAAACTTTATCCGTCAGAAATGAGATCAAGAAAATGAGTTCTTCAATTTAATGTTCCTCTTCCATGTGCTCATTGTCAGTTTCCTGCTCATCCTCTTCCGCATGACTATCATTTCCTTCGCCTTCTTCATCATGCGCATCCTCGTCTTCATCTGCTTCCGCCGGTTGGTCATGATCATCCTCATCTGTCCGCTGCTCTTTGCCCGTTTTTCCCTTTTCTGCCGCCTTCTCAGCCCTTCTTTCTCTGCGATTTTGCTGCCGCCGATTTTTCTTTTGGTTGAAAAGTTCCAATGCCTCGTTGATCTAAGGATTTTGATAAATTTGAATGGATAAATCCAACTTACAGGTGCTTCCAGCTCATCGCATTCCAACTGTCGGATGGCGTAAATTATGTCTTCCGCCGTTACATTTTTCCGCTTCTTTGACTGGGCATGATCATTGGCCAGAGAAGTTGCGTGGAGAATGAAAATCGCCGCACTTCTCCCAATCGCATTCTTCGTTTCCTGGCAAAATAATAGAGTTCTATAATAAAAATCAATTTCTCTGTAAAAATTCTTACATTTGAAATCATGACTCCCTCGGGAAGCGCATCCTTAATAATCCGGGAAACCACGGCTTTAGGAAATTTCAGATCATCAGGATTAACTTCCATATGTATGTATTTTATTTCTAAATCTTCTTTTATTTGTAAAAAAATGTAAAGGTAAATAAAAAAAATAAGAAAACTAATTAATAAAATAAATTTACATTACTAAAATGGATTTATTAAACAAAATTAGAGTGATCAAAAGGCCTCGGAAGAAAAGTCAAAATCAGTTGAGTCATTTGAAATTCTGAAGAGTCCTTCCTCGGATAAAAAGTCATTTATTTTGGCCGTCGTCGATGTCGTGGAGAATGAGTCGTCACTGCAATCCACGATCATGTTCCGCACCGAAATGCCCACCGAATGCAAGTACTCAGGATCATCGAAGCCGCGCAAATGAGTCACCCTTCCGTCTTCGTAATAACATCCGTCCTGAAGATCATTACAAAATGCCAAATCCAAAATGCGTGTCGCTGCCAGCGATGGTGATCTGAATAATGCGAAAGAATGAAAAGCCAGGCCAATCGCCAGGGGCTTTCTTGAGAAAGAATTAAAAAATCAAAATTTTCTTCTTGGGTTCTATTTCTATTTACACGGGAAAACATAGCTTTTTGTTCCTCATCAACGATGGGATCGTTCGGTGCTAGAATGAAAATTGAGCGCCGATTGAATTGCTTTGAACCTATAATTTTATGAAGCGAATCTTTCACTGAAGTGATAGAGAAATATAATGGCAAAATAGTACACAGAGAAAAGGTGCAGAGAGAAAATTCATAAAGGAAAACTCCTTCATAAAATCCTAGAGCCAAAAATAAATTTCTAATTCAATGGAATTTTTGCGCCGATTTTAGTTAAAAGGACTTTTTGAAAAGCCTAAAATCAACAGGGGGCCCTTTTCATCTGAAAACCAAAAGATTTTTCCGTTTTTTAACCTTTTTAACCTTGTTTAGCAAAAGCGTTGGAAAAAACAAAAAAAAATTCATTTTTTCCTAAAATTAAAATAGTCTCTCGATAGAAATAGACTTTTCTAGGATCTTTTGAAGCGAATTCCTTCTTGCAAAATAGCACATAAAAAGTGGATAAATAGAGGAAAAAGAAACAAACAACAATAGTTTAACATGGAATGTTTACGCGTCATAAAATCCTAGCGCCGAAAATAAAAATTGATTTCTACAGGATTTTTACGCCGATTTTAAAAGTGGGGACCCTTTTAGTGGTTTTCAAAAACTCCTTCCTTTTAACGGCAGGGGGTCAAAATGTCCGCTGGACAAAATGTCCGGACGGCGTATTTTTATATTTAAAAAATATATTTAAAAAAACGTTTTTTTTATGTTTTACTATTTATTGTAATAATAAAAACACCTCAAAAATGGTTTCAGCACAATGTTGATGAACAGACGGATCGGAGCAAAGACATTTCTGTACAATTTTCCGGGCACAACCCCCGGGTGCACACTAGCCACGGTGATTTTGCTGTGACGACTTCTTAATGATTTAAATGGTTTTAATTTTAATTTCTTTTTTTTATTATTTTACTTTAGTTTTTTGTTCAGATGCTTAACATAGGTACTGAGCAATAACTTTGAGTCGGCATAGGATTTGTAACCGTTGAGATGGCGGCACCAAAAGGACTCTAAAAGGGGATCATTGTCATGAAACAAAATACCGTTTCGTCCAAAAAGAATTATTTTATTTATATNTGTAGCTTGGAAAGGAGGAAATTCCCCCCCCCCCAAGATGCCAAGACCAAAAAAATCAAAAAGGGTCCCCCTTTCATAAAAAATTTCATACTTTCAAAGGGATTTTTTTTGAAAAACTTGAAGAAAAAATGACTGATTTCTCTAAAAATTGTTAAAATTTTCTCCAGCGGCCTCTATGTAGACCCCCTCTCCCGAGGGTAGGGATGTTTGGTCCTCATGAGATTCATTCTGATCAAATTTTAAAAATCCAACTTTTTAAAAATATACCTTCATCCTTAAACAAGAGATTTAAATCGCCAACATGAGCCGTGCATGAAGAGAGGAAGATAGCCCGCGGGGAAGGGCATTTGCTGTTCTCCAATCGTTGGGACAATGAAGCGAATATTTGCGCATTTGCAAGCATATTTATGGCCAAATGGGGCTCGATGATCCGCTGTCCGAAGAGGTCCATACGGAATGGGAACCAACCAAAGACATTTGGCGAGAGCATCATGGCCGCGTTGAGAATGATCAAATCGATGTGTTGAGAGGACAGTGAAATCTGCTCAATGGACTCAAAGACCTGAAAAGATATAAATTAGGCCTAAATTTTTAAAGATTTTAAACCTCATTCCTAGCGCTCAAATCACACCGGATGAAATGAATACGCTCATTCGACACAACTGATGGAGGGTTGAGCCCAAGTACAAAGACAACAAAGTCCAGAGAAATCAAATAGTCGAGAATCTATGAAAGACAAAAAATTAAAAACAAACAATAAAAAAATGAAACTTAAATTAAATAGGATGTATTGGCAAATTTTAGTTTTTCTATTTGACAAGTGCATCAGATCACAGCGGCCGAGCTGTCTCCCCATTGCTTCAAAAAAAAATCAGCTAAATTGCTCTCTATACCAATTTTTCAAATAATTTTTTTTAAATTTTAATAATCAAAATGATAGAAAAAAAAATCTATATTTTAATTTAGACTGGGTTTAACGAAGCTTTAACGAAGTATGTTTTAAAAGAAATTGAAACCGGCGACTTTTTGTGGGGGTTGACAGGCCCTTTGACGGTGGGCCGCTGTGTCAGATACATAGGTTATGGATTATTGTGTTCATCTTTTTTGTATAAACCACCTCACTTCCAATGGTCCCTTCCGCACCCGTCAACACTGCTGTCAGGTTGTAAGCCTCTGCATTGTCCTCTCCATCTTCTTCGTTTTGGTCAATTCTGACTTTTGAATTTGATTGCAATAACAAGGAACTCTTTCTCCACTGTTCCAACTTCGATTTAAACAATTTGCTTTTCGGCACAAATTTTAGATTTTCTCTGCAATCTGTGCAAAATTCCCGGAGGGCGTAATGGATGGCGAGCAGATAAACTCGAATTGCTGCGACTGATGCTTTGAGATGGGAAACAACGAGGTCCAAAGAAGAGAAAATAAAAGTGATGAGCATAATAACGAAGTCTAACAGGGCGAGGATGGTGGAATTGTACATCGGCCGGTTGAAGATAATCAGTTTTAGACTGGGCAAGAAATATGAATTTTACATTACAGTAGTAATGTTTTTTCCACCCTGCAGAGGGAAATTACAAAAACATCTGAAGCGAAATAAAGTGTTCGTTGAAACGAGAGAATGCACATGAAAAAGTATTGAAGAAAACGAAAAGAGTGCTCATGAAAAAGAAAATGAGTGCTCATTGGTACTGTAGCACGACCGCTAACTTTTGGGTAGAAAAAACATTACTAGTGTAATAGAAAATTTGGTACTTTTTGCGTTTGTATACCAAATTTGACCATCAAAATTTTGTGAAAATTTTTTTACAAAAAAACACATTTTTTATTGAATATTATATATAAAAAAGCATTTTAAGAATCAATAGGGTACAATTCAGCGACTTTGGACCAAAAATCAAATTTTTCATCGGACAAACGCAATTTCTCAAATAAATCATGGAGTGTAAAATTTTTTAACTCTTCCATTATTAAATTTATCTAAAATCAATAAATTTGTGTTTTATATATAATATTCAATAAAAGAATGAGTTTTTTTGTAAAAAAATTTTCACAAAATATTGATAGTCAAATTTGGTATACAAACGCAAAAAGTGCCGAAAATTTTTATCAAAAATATATGTTTTGATCAGNATTTGACCATCAAAATTTTGTGAAAATTTTTTTACAAAAAAACACATTTTTTATTGAATATTATATATAAAAAAGCATTTTAAGAATCAATAGGGTACAATTCAGCGACTTTGGACCAAAAATCAAATTTTTCATCGGACAAACGCAATTTCTCAAATAAATCATGGAGTGTAAAATTTTTTAACTCTTCCATTATTAAATTTATCTAAAATCAATAAATTTGTGTTTTATATATAATATTCAATAAAAGAATGAGTTTTTTTGTAAAAAAATTTTCACAAAATATTGATAGTCAAATTTGGTATACAAACGCAAAAAGTGCCGAAAATTTTTATCAAAAATATATGTTTTGATCAGAATATTTTTCTTGCCTTTTATACATTTTGTCTAACAAAAAGTTTTCGGCCAGGGAATGCCAATTCGGCAAATTTTTGGTTATTTGAACAAAAATCTGCCAATGGCATGCCAGATCTGGCATCTGGCATTTATTTGAATAGGCCCCAGAATGGAACATGTGGCGATTTTTTTAAACGCCCCATGTGGCGATTTTTTTAACGTCCCATGTGGCGATTTTTTTAACGTCCCATGGACGCTGCCCCAAATTTCGGCCAAAACCAAAAATAAACACCAGTATATGAATGTTTAAGTATTATATATTATAAGAACTTTTACGGCATCCCTGGCTATGCACATATGGTTTGCGGGTTCTACATGCGGCATCCCGGGTATGCACATGGTGATTTGGCCGGCCGAAATTTGGTTTGGCCGAAACTTGGCTTAGCCGAAATTTGGTCTTTTCGCTGGTTGGCCGAAATTTGGTAGCGCTTCCCATGGACGGCAAAAATGAAATTTGAGCGCTAGAAAAGACAAAAGATTCAACATAACGCCAAGTCCGCCAATATTTAAAACTGATGCATTAACAAAAAAAACTTTGCGAAAGTCGATCGGGCCTATTTTATCAATGGTTTTTTTCTTTTTTGTATGTTTTACCCTTTATTTATGCTCTGAAATTTACTGCTTTGCAACTAGTTTGTTGTGAAATGCTAAATAAATTGAGATAATACTGGCGCACACCAGAAAATGAGGTATTCGGCGTAGTGACAAAACATCCCCTCGCAGAACATCCCCAAACTGACAAAAAAATATCCCCATGTACAAAAACTTTTTTGTTAGACCAGTTAGACCAAAAGTATAAAAAGCAAAATTGTGCAGAATTTTATGCTCTATCTTCTGGTATTTTTAGTTTTTCGAAATTCGAACGAAAAGTTCGAAATTTTTCAAAAATATCGAAAAACCAAATATATCGGAAGATAGAGCATAAAATTCTGCACAACTTTGCTTTTTATACTTTTGGTCTAACTGGTCTAACAAAAAAGTTTTTGTACATGGGGATATTTTTTTGTCAGTTTGGGGATCTTCTGCGAGGGGATCTTCTGCGATGACCCCATTTTTGCCATCCATGGTCCCAGCACCATATTTTAACTCAACCAATAAAAAAAAGGAAAATCGTTTCGAATTGCTCAAAAATGTTTGATTTTGATCTAGTGAGTTGTTCGTGATGACTAGGGTCGCAACTTATATGCAAATGCATATTTTTTTGCTGGCTCAGATCAGAACGGCCTGAAAATAACGTAAAACATGTTTTTAGCATGGTTTGAACGATCTAGCATGGATTTCTAACTGCATATTTGAGCATATTTTGGTAATTTTTAAGCATATTTTGGAAAATTTTTGGATTTTTTTTTGAATTTTTTGGAGTTTTTATAAAATTTCAGACAGTTAAAGGTTTATGCTTTTCAAAGAAAAATGACCAATTTTTCAAGAAAACCCATTTTTTTTTAAAAAGTTCAAAAAAGCATGAAAAAATCAAAAAATTTAAAAAAGCCATCAAAACTTTTATTTTAACCTTTAAATGTCTTAAATTTAAATAAATGGGGTCAGCTCCCTAGAACCCAAAGCTCGTTAGAACCCAACGAACGAAAACTTTTTTTTGAGGCTAGCTAGGCCAAAAACATAATAAGCAAATATATGCAGAATTTTATGATCTATCTTTTAGCATTTTTAGTTTTTCAAATTTCCGC